>PVJI01001588.1:0-174482 GCA_004026765.1 Micronycteris hirsuta | reverse complement strand
CTAGCTGCTTGTAAGATTTTTTCCTTATTCTTGACCTTGGGTAATGTAATTATGATGTGCCTTGGTGTGTTCCTCTTTGGGTCCCGCTTCTTTGGGGTTCTCTGAGCTTCTTGGACTTCCAGGAAGCCTATTTCCTTTGCCAGATCTGGGAAGTTTTCCTTCATTATCTGTTCAAAAATACGTTCAATTTCTTGGTGCTTCTCTTGTCCTTCTGGCAGCCCAATGATCCGGATATTGGGTCGTTTATAAATGTCTCTGAGGTTTCTGAGTCCCTCCTCATTTTTTTGAATTCTTGTTTCTTCCTTCTGGTCCGTCCCATTGGTTTGAGATCCAACCTCCTTTTTTTCCCTATTGGTTCCCTGTAAATCTTCCTCCATTATCCTTATCGCATTCTTCATCTGTTCAATTATTTGCATCCACCTATTTTCCAGTTTTGTTAACAATTTGATTACAAGCATTTTAAATTGCGCATCTGATAGGTTGACTATGTCGTCATCTGTTAGTTGTGATTTGCTCTGATCTTTCATTTTGGCCATTTTCATTCTTTTTATCTCGGTGCACTTGTCAGCTTGCAGGTGCCTGCAACCTGGGTCTCTTTTTGGATGACGTTGCCTCTGGGGGTGGGGCCTGGGAGGAAGCAATGGCGGCCTCCGATCACCGCGGGCTTCCGTCACTCCTCCGCTCCCCAGTTCCCCACCACCTTTTCTGCCAGACTCGGTTCTGCTGGCTCAGCCCTGGCCTCTCTCCAGCAGCGTCGCCAGCTTGCGGGATTCACCCGTTGTTCAGGGCCACGCCCTGTTCGGGCACTGTCGGCCTGAGTCCCTCCGTGAGAGCTGCCTCTCACTCCACTCCTCTGCCCGGTACTGCCCCGCTTACCGGCCTGGATGTTCGTCTTCTCCTACCTCCTGGGTGTCGGACTTCCCTTCAGTTTGATTCTGTCCGTTCTGGTTGTTTAATTTTTCACTACTGCGTTCATTGTTTAGACACTCTGGATGTGTGGGCAGCGAGTGCGACCACCTACGCTGCCATCTTTTGGCGGAAGTCCTCTGGTTCCACTTTTTTAAAACATTTTCTTGCAATTATTCCAACTCATATCATTGTCTCCCTTGATAAATCATCTTTACAGTTACTATCCATATTATACCATCAATATAAAAATTCATGTTTCTAGTCCATGTTTACATTTTAGAATTGATCTATGTTCTTGTTACTGGTCCAAAGTCAATGTGTGCAAGCCTTCAAAAGGCCAAAAATCAAAACATCAGACCCGGGGAGAAGGAAGGTTTATTGATCAAGAAGGCGCTTACTGAGAAGATGGGAGACCTGGTAGTGCCTTAAATCCATTTTAAGAAAGTACAGATTTCAAGCTACTTTTGCCAAGGGAGGGAAATGGGAGGAGCAAGATGTGACTGATATCAACATCTGGGCACTCACAGGGGTCTGAGGAAAATTATGCTTAGTCCGCTGACCCTAGCTGATGTGAATCTGGCCACAAGGTCCCTGCAAATCTTTGATGAACAATACATAGTTGCCTTATCTCCTCAGGAGAAGCACTTTCTGGTAAGGAGCTGTTTATCATGTGTATATGCCAGAAGCTATTATCCTAAAGGCTATGGGAGCAAAGCAGGCCGGCCAAGATGGAGTCAGAAAGGCTGAGCATTTCACTCCGTTACCTCCTGCTGCCATATTCATCAGCCCTCCTATGTGTGCGTCTCTCGTGTCTACAGTTTCTAAGTGTAGGAATCAGAACAAACACTCTGGAGTCTAACAGTCCAGGTCTGCTATCTACTGGTTAGAGGACCTCATGCAGGAACTTGCTGTGTTTCAGTTTTATTTGTAGAAAGGGGAAATAATAGTATTCCTCTGATAGAGTTTTTATAAATATTAAATATGATTATATATGTAGAATATCTGCCCAATGCCTCTTAGTTCTCATCCTCTTTCTCCTCTTCATGCTCATGGTTATTACCACATACATACAATTTCTAGCATAGCACGGAGCTGGGCAAGATTATTAACCAATACAAAACCAGTATTAAGTTATCATTGAAATGAACAATAGCCTCTGTATTTTTCTTAATTTATTATATGTATCTGACCTGCATTTTGGTCACAATGAGCAGTCAGGAACAATTTGCTTTGTATTGTTTTAGCAGGAAAAAAAAATATATCGATTACATTAACTGGGGAGTGAAGAAAGAAACATAAAATTACTACCCTCAAAAAAAAAAAAAACAAACCAACAACAGCATAAAAAACTATAATATGTAAAGTAAATGTTATTCATGTCTATTGTCTCTCCTTCCCTTTCAAAATAAATTTCCAGAAAACAGAATCAGTGTTTTTGGTAAGAGGCCATTTTCTTAAATGCATAAGATTTTGGTCACTGGTAAAAGATTTAGTGACAGTTTTGGAGATGGCCCCCTGTAGATCTGTCCAAGAAAACTAGATTCTACAGTAGGTTTCCATACCTGCTGTTCGGCAGGAAATTACTCATTTTATGTAATGCTTTTGTAACTGATGTTTTGGGTATTATGTTATTTGTTGTAATTCTATCTGTAACCAAGTTTGTAAATTGAATTCTATAGCATACCTTCTAACGTTATGTGAAATAAAATCTTTTGAGTTGAAATAGTGTAGGTTTGTTCTTGCCAAAAAATAATATGGGGGAAGCCCAGAATAAAATAATATATCCCATCTGCATGAGAGATCAGTGAAACTGTAAAAATCATTATTGTTATAAATCTGTAGTAGAATTACATTATTGTAAGTCTATAAGTATACTTTTTGGATATAAGGATTATGAAAGAAATATCTCTACAATAGCCCCCTAAACTGTAGTGTAGCTGAAGATGAAAACTCCATTAGAATAAAAGCCAAAAATTATTCTGGACATGGTACTCATATTTGGAAAAATAAATCTTTGGGATGAATGTTAGAATTAAAATGACAATAAGACCACAAATAATAAAAAAAATATCATAATAAGCTCTTTTCCTCCTACCCTCAAAAAAGAACTTTGAAAAGTTCCCCTTTTCTTACATTATATGATCATTCTAAATTGCATCCAGAAGCATAATGTCTTCTAGAGAGGCCTGTTAAGAGTAGTTTCACGCACTCACACACACATGATTTTGAGCTTAAATGGACATAAAAATTTTGATTTTTTTTACAACAAAAATACAATACAATTTGAACTTTTCATTATTCCTATACTCATTTGAGGGATTTAATTACTACATGTGACTGAATCTAATCATTTAAGTTCTGTAAATTGAATTATATTTTTCTATTGCTTTCCATAGTCAAGATGTCTTGTTACTTCTTAAAACCCCAGATCACAATGAGATTTAGGGACAAAATATAGCTGTCATCAGTGTTTTACATAGTGTGATATCTGAGCTTATTCCATCTTTAGATAATTTCCCCAGTTCTATTTTGAGCGATATGAATCTATGTTAAGTAACATGGAGAGGAGGAAAAGACCTTCGCTTCTCCAAATCTCACGCCTGCCTGCCTGGACGTGGACAGTCAGAAGCGAGTCCTTCTTTCCTAGCTGAAATTCTGAATCTTGGAATAATTTGAAGGCTAAGCAAAGGCCTCAGGAACAATGACATTTCCTCCAAAAAATTGATATACTGACCTCAGGGAAGAAGGGGAGTGTATGTGGCAGGGGTGGGAGGACTAGGAGAGGGGGAGAGATTAGGTGAAGTTTCCTTGATTTCCATAAGGACCCACTACTTTTTCTTTTTTAAACCAATTAACTGTTAGCCAGCAAAGTGTATCTGACCTAAGGGATTCACGAAACTCAAATCGGGGGAACACTGAGGATCATTGGCTAAGGAAAATAGAGCAGGTACAAGTGAGGAAACAGGTCAAAGAGAAGTTCTGAGTCATACTTTCTGTGTGTGAAAAAGGAGGAAACTGAGGCTCAGGGAAGCTAAATAATGTGGAGAAGGCGCTGCAAACCGGCGGCGGGCCGCCTGAGATTTGGACCTGGCTTCGCCAACACCAGGCAAGCTCTTCACACAGTTCCTGAACCAGACCAAAGTAATCTCCGTGAGATCTGCCACTAGAAAAAGGGTATACTGAAGAGTTAATTTACAATTTATTCTAAATTCCTCATCCCCACTTCCCTTGGAACGGAAAGCTCCATTTCCTTTGCCTGGGCTGCCCCTCAGCGAGTGCAGGCTGGTCTTCTCGCTCAGTCTTGGCAGCCTGCAGTGACCTGCCCTTGAAGTGCTGGTTTAACAACCTTTGCCCAAGCGCTCTCTGGCTCTTTGCACATCTTTAATAGTCTCCTTGACGGACTATGAAGAACTGCCAGATGACAGTTCTATTTCATTTTTGTCATTGCCTGGTGCTCCTTTTTTTCTCGCTGGCTTTTTCTCAAGGGCATGATTCTATAAGTCAATGTGGCAATGTTCGCGATGGGTATTGCTCTTTCAGCCACTCTATATTGATGCAGTGCGAGCAAGTCACGGACATGTCAAGATTTCAGGCCTTCAAAGAAGTAATCAAGGAGTATTTTATAAACTCTAATGTCCTTTCCATTGAAAGCAAATTGAAACTGGGGATTGGGATCTGATATTAAGGGTTTACTTTAAAACACTGCTGCCAGAGGCATAAAAAAGCCCCTTTGATTAATATACCTCAGGATTTTGTTCGCTTGGAAAAAGCACAAAGCCATGTGCTTTTGTTCCCCAAGTTCTAAATAAAACATTTGTCAGTCTTGCATGCTGTTTATTACTAATTGCACAATTATTTTATTGTATGGCACCAGAAAAATATGACTTGAGGTCCCTTCTGCATATTCTATGTTTTAAGTAAATAATCACTTCAGTCAAAAATTATTTATTAAATTCATTGGTTCTTCGCTAAACATAATGGAGACGTCAAGGCTTTTTTTTATTAGTGCTGCATAATGAAATAATTGAGGAATCAGTAATAAATTTTTTCTCTCATAATTGAAAATAAATAAAAACAATTACTAGGGTTTTCTTTGAGAATGTGAGATTCTTAAAATTATTTCTCATAAAATTATGCTGATGAATGTCATATGTTTCTTCAGCAAAATCAGAATGAAATGGCTTTTCCTTGTCTTCTCTGCAGAATCAGAATAGCTATCATACACTGCATGGATGTGTAGATTTCTTTCCATATTCTTCCCTTTGGAGAGGAGAGCTTAGTTTCAAATATTAGTACACTGGTACATTCAAAAACATTTTCATAATGTCATTAACTATCCTATGTTGCCAGACTTCAACTTTTATACTAAGAGTAGAAAACACCTTTAAGAGCTAAGTAGTACCTTTTTATGGCTTCCTGATCAATAAGTGCTTACTGACGATGACACCTGCCGTGAGGCATCCTCCCAGCACTGTTAGAAACTCGAAGGTGAAAGAGATATGGCCCTTGCTTTCAAGGAGCTCACCATGCAGCAAGGGGGATAATGAGTGTACATAGATTATTAGAATGCCAACAAAATGATAGACATTGGCAAAGTGATATGGATTTTCAGAAGGAAAGAATCCTTATGTCCTGAAAGGGGGAGTGTTGGGGGCAGGAAAGAGAGAATATCACGGGATTGGAATGTGAGATTGAAGGGCGGGTGTTAACAGAAAGAGCTGACATTTGCTGAGATTTTATGTTGCCAGACACTCTCTGACTCCAAAGTTCATTTTCTTAACCACGAAACTACAGGGTGTAGGTATGGAGGGACACAAGAAGTGTGTATTTTGGGCAGAGGAAACAATATGAGCAAAGGCACAAAGGCAACGGTGTTCTCTCTTTTAAATCAGTTATAGGTAGTAACTTAGGTTTGATGCATGCAGTTCGGTCCCTACAGGAAAGTCTGGTCAGCATCCCTTCCATGGTAATAAATGCCAGCAGCAATGTGTGCCCTAAAAATGATTAGACACAACTATGCTTCTCTATAGAATGTTAATAAATCAAATATCTCTTAACAAAATGTTTCTCTCTATTCTTCCCACTGTGAATTTCTAGCTTCAAGCACCAAATATACAATAGAAATAGAGTTATAAGGAGAGCACTCAGAGTTCTTCATCTGGCCTCAGTTTACCTCTCCAATCTCATTTTCCTCTTCACGTTCCTTAGGCTCCTGCCAAAACAGTCACTCTTCCTCACGTGCCCAGACCGTCACTGTCTCTGGGCCTCTAAGACTGGCTCAGTGTAAAAGGCTGTCCTGTGGTAACAAGTCTCTTGGAACCACATGAGATTTTGTGGTTGTTGAGTGACATGCATCCTGATGATATTTCTGTCACATTTAAGAAATTGCCTGTTGGCTCAGAATTGATTTAGAAAGAGTGTGGACTTAGAACTCAATTGTATGTCAGTTCCTCCTCACAGCCCCTTCAAGGGCCATGCCTCTCCAGTTCATATGAGAGAATAGAACCCTCTATTTTATCCACCTCCAGAGCTGTTCCCTTTCCAGCCTTCCACACCAATTTCCTCGCTGTTCCTGGTTTTGCAGAGATCACTGTTCACTTTCCTGCTTTTAACTGGCTTTCCTATTTTCTAACTGGGAAATTTTGGGAAAATACTTTCTACTTCATATTGCTACCATGTGGTCCATACCCACTATTTTGGAAAGTCCTCCTGGCCATTCCAATCCTATGAATTTACCCAAAAGAAATGAAAACATATGTCTACAGAAATCCTTGTAGCAAATATTTACAGCAGCATTGAAATTGCCAACTGCTTTTGAAAGCAGCTTAATCATTTTGCATTTCTACTAGCCACACATGTGAGTTCATTGCCAACACTTAGCAGTGTCCGTGTTTGTGATATTAGCTTTTCTATTAGGTATGTAGTGGTATCTCATTAGAGCTCTACTTCACATTTCCCTAATGAGTAATAATGTTGAGTCTGTTATCATATACACTTATTTGGTGTTGATATATATTATTTGGTCAAATTCTATTCTTTTTTTGGCTTACTTTTAATGTTTGTCTTATTATTGAGTTGATTACTTCCAGCTTTGGGCAATTATAAATAAAGTTGCTACAGGTATCTGTGTGAGTGTTCACTTGGGTAAACACCTTAGGAGTACAATTGCTGAGTCATAGGGTAAGTTTATGTTAAATCAATTTATAAGAAATTGACAAATTGTCTTTCAACATGACTATACCATTCTGCATTTCTACCAATAATGTGTGAAAGTTCCTACTGGAATTTAAGTTGAATTGCATTGCATCAGTTTGGTGAGGATTGTCATACTAAAATATTGAGACTTTTAATCCATAAGAATGATATCTCGCTCTATTTATTAATCATCATTAATTTTTCTCAGTAGTATTTGAAGTTTTCAGTGTACAAGTATCACGCATCTTTTGTAAAACTTATCCCTAAGTATTTTACATTTTTCCTGATACTGTAAATAGTATTTTAAAATTGAAAATCCCAATTATTTGTTGCCAGTATATACAAATAAAATTGATATTGACTAGGATATTCTGCACAGATGATCATATTTTCTGCAAAGAAAGTTTTATTTCTTTCTTTCTAATCTGTCTGCCATTTCTCTCTTTTTTACCTTATTGATAAGTATAATGTGAATAGACATAATGAGAGGGAATACCTTTGCCTTGTTCTTGATCTCACAAGGTCTTTAACCAATAAGCACAGTGCTAGCCATGGGTTTTCAAACATGCCTTTTAAAAATTGAGAAACTTCTAGTCTTAATCTGCTAAACCCTTTTATCAAGAATGGGCTGTGGATTTTTGTCAAATATTTTTCCTGCACATATTGAGATGATAATATAATTTTTCTTTTAGTCGGTTAACATGGTGAATTATACTGATTGTTCTTCAAATGTTCAACCCACCTTGTATTGCTGGAATAAATACTACTTAGTCCTGATGTATTGCCTTTTTATATATTACCAGATTCAATTTCCTAACATTTATGAGAAATATCGCTTTCTAGTTTTCTCTTCTTTTATTTTATTTCCTTTCTAATACCTCTGTTCAGTTTGATATCAGGTCAGTCCTGGCCTCATAAAATGAGAAAAAGTAAATGTTTTGTCTTTTCTTTTGTTTTTTTGGAAGAGTTTGTATGGAGTTGGTATTATTTCTTCCTTAAATGTTTGGCAAAATCCACCAGTATATCCACTTGACTTGGAATATTCTTTGTGGGAAGGGTTTTGACTATGAATTCAATTTGGTTAAAACATAGGATTATTCAGGTTACCTTTTTTTCTTGAGTGAGATTTTGAAGTTTGTGTCTTTTAGAAAATTTGTTATTTAAGTTGTTAAATTTATCAGCAAAAATTCTTCAAAATATTTTCTCACCATTTTAATGTCTGTAGTATCTGTGGTTATGATCTTTATTGCATTTCAGATGTTGGTAATTAATTTTCTCTTTTCTGATTAGTTTCACTAGAAGTTAATCATTTTGTTGGTCTTTTTAGAGTCAGCTTATACTTTCATTGAAATATCTTTTTCTATTTCATTAACATTTGCTCTAACCCTTATTGCTTTCTTCCATTGGCTTCCTTTGGAATTTTCTTCTTCTAGTTTCCTAAGGTGCACATTTAGATATGATTTGATATATATAGATTTCCTATTATAAATGTTTTAGGCTACATATGTTCTTCAAAGAACTGTACAGCCAGCATATTTGATATGTTATTTTTATTTAGTTTAAATTAATTTCTAACTTTTCTTGTGATTTTTTCCTTTAACCCATGGGTTACATAAAAATGTGCTGTATAATTTCCAAATATTTGGGGGAATATTTCATATATCTATCTATTATTGCTTTCTCCTATAATTATATTGTGGTCAGAGAAATACATTGTAAAATATTAATCCATTTGTATTTATTGAGATTTATATGTTTTATAATTCTGAGTATGGCCTACTTTGTGTGCATTTGAAAAATACGTATTTTACTATTTTTGAGTGGAGTATTTAAAAAGTGTGAATTAGGTCAAATTGGTATATAATATTTCTCAAGTTTTCTTACCTATTTCTTCTCTAATTGTTCTTTCAGTTATTGAGAAGGGAGGGGTTGAAATCTCTAACTACACTTGTGTATTTGTCTATGTCTCTTTTCAGTTCTAGAAGCTCTGATTCCCATATTTTGAAGTTCTGTTTCTAAGTGCAGGTACACTTAGGATTGTGTCACTGTGCTACCTCTCTCTTTATCTCAGTCATGTTACGTACTCTGAAATCTACTTTGGCTGATATTAATATAGCTATACCAGCTTTCTTTATATTAGATTTGCATGATATATCTATTTCCATTCTTTTACTTTTCTCTGTAGCTTATACAAGGTCTAGGTCTGTCCAGAAGCTATCCAGCCATATAATATGAAAAATGGAGACATTTATTTAAGAAAATACAAGATACAAGAAACATTGTACATAGGGCAATGGCACCTCAGTCCCCTTCAAAGTAGGCACCTTGGGACCTCACACAGTTCTCCCAGTGTCTCTTCCATTGTTCAGAACAGTCTGTAAAATCCTCTGTTGGAATTGCCATCAGCTGCCCTGTTGCATTTTCCTGAATCTCATCAACAGTCGGAAATCTCTTCCGTTTCAAAGGTGATTTTAGTTTTGGGAAAAGCCAGAAGTTGCAAGGCCCTGAATCTGGGCTGTAGGGGGTTGAGTCACCTGGGCAATTTGATGTTTTGCCAAAAATTCTGCAGGGACGTGATGCATGAGCTGGCACATTATTGTGATGAAGCTGCCAATCACCAGTTGCCCATAGCTGCAGCCATTTTTGTTGTATTGCATCTCTCAAGTGACAAAGAACATTGAGACAGTACTCCTTGTTAATTGTTTGGCCTGGAGGGGCATGCTGGTGGTGAGCAACACCTTCCCAATGAAAAAATCATAGTTAACATGGTCTTGATCTTGCTGCTACTTTCCTGCACCTTCTTTGAGCATGGAGGCAACTTCCATTGGGATGACTGGGTCTTTGTTTCCAGATTATAGCCATAGACCCACCATTCATCTCACGTTATGACCTTCTTGAGAAAATCTGGTTCATTGGTTGTAGTTTGAATCAAGTCATTAGCAACTGCAGCATGATGTTCCTTCTGCTCTGGGAGCAGAAGCCACACGATGAATTTTGTTGCCATGACACGTTTTATGCCAAGATCCTGAATCAAAATCTCACACACATTAGTTTCTGCAATTGCTAGATCAGCTTCTTGTTCTTGCACCGTCAGTTGCCTACATTTGTTGATTGCAGCCCAGACATGTTCAACATTCTCAGGTGTTCTGTTTGTCGTAGGCCTTCCAGAATGGGATCACTTTCAACAGATTCTTGACCGTCTTTGAAGAATCTCTGCCACACTTTTATTTGTGCTGCCCTCATGGTATTGTCCCCAAAAGCCTTCTGAATCATCCGAATAGTTTTCACAGAGGAATGTTCAAGCTTAACACAAAATTTGATGCAAATTTGTTGCTCTACTCACTCTATCATTTTGAATGTGATAGCCACACAGTACACATGTTCACTCAAAAGCATCTACCACCCCCACTGACTAGTATATTGACATCACCATGGTTCACGCATGCACATTCCAGTCCACTCTCCTTGGCTGCTAGTTCACATTGATGTCATGCAAACTGTTCTCGTTGTATTAACAATGGCTGGTATTTTCCAGACAAACCTCATATTTAAAGTGTGTTTCTTATAAATTTTATCCTCCTCCTTAATCTTCACTGCCAAAACTTCTTACCTTGGTTTATTATTTTTAAAAATAGCATATACCATTTTGGGGCATTATGTTTATTGTTTATATCTTTCTCTACTGCAATAGAATGTAAACTCCATGGGATGAAGAATTTTGCCTGTTTTGTTCAATGACGTATTCCAATACTTAGAATGGTGTCTGGAACGTAGTAGACCTTTAATAAATATTTGTTGAATGGATGAACCCATTGGCAAGTAGAGAACACAGGAAGTAAATTTACTGATTACAATGAAAATAGCTATGTAAAAATATTTGCAACAACTGCATATAACCTGAAATTATATATAAATTTTATTCTAAATAAAGTTTCTTATTTATTGATTTTAGAAAAAGAAAAGAGGGGGGAGAGAGAGAGATTGATTTGTTTGTTCTACCCATCCATGCATTCTTCGGTTGATTCTTCCACATGACCTACCTACCTGGGAATCAAACTCACGACCTTGGCGCATCTGGATGATGCTCCAACCAACTGACCCAGTCAGTCAGGGCTTATAAATTTTATTATCAAAATGTTATTCAATGTAATTAAAAGTCTAATATAAATATAATTTAGATAAAGTCAAATTATTTCATGTTGCAAGAGGCCAGTATGGAGAGAAATAATTGATAAATAATTGAGAAACAATCTGGTATGATTAAAGGAGTTTTGAACAAAAACCTATTCTAAGCATTTTTTTTTTCTTTTCTCTCTCTCTCTCTCTCCATAATCTGACAGTCTGAAATTCCACTAGAGTGGTATGCCTTTAAATTTTATGGGGTTTTTTGGTAGTCTTTAGACATTGCTTTCAAAATGCCAATATGCAGAATGCAAATGTAATTTTATACTTTAAGTATAAATTTATACTTTGGAGAGGATTCATTGACATCATGTCAAAGCCAGTGCTTCTAAGCAGAAGACCTATGTGCTGACAAGTAGAGCCTTCCCATGACTAACTTGACCTGCTTCATAACTCAGGCTGGTGAGAACAGTTTATTGGCTAGAGTAGCTATTGTATGCATTCTATTGTGTGGACATCCTCGTGAGAGGGAGAGGGGCTCAAGGGCTTAATGGTGGGCAGTTTTCTTTTCAGAATATTAAAAACCAGATCCTTTTATACCCTGAGCTTCATCTTTGGTAGAAGAATATAGTATTTTTTTAAATTAAACACATATAGTAGTTTGGGTTAATCCATAAAATTTTAAAATAAGATGGGCCTTGGTAGGCAATAGCAGAAACAAGGTAGTGTGGGTATTTTTCTATTTGCAATGCAATGAAACCTTTAAATGTAGAGCTCCTCATGAATTTGTTCATTTCTACTTCATCCAAAGAGATGCCAGAATGAGGGAGGCAAATATTAGCAACTGTAAGCCATCCAGAAGAGAATACATGTGAATGTAGGGTAAGGTTTAGTGAATGCAGAGGTGAGATTACATCTATGTGACTCACCCAGAGTTATAGGAATTTAAATGATTCTCTTTCATTTGTAGAGTGAACTGAAAAATAAAGCTTTGACACTTTTCTTCTCCTGCTGCATGGCCCTGATTATAAATGAATGATCAATTGACAATTCCTTCAACAACTCAAAATTTCTCCAAAGAGTTTATTTGAAAGATGAGAAAAGGGATGAATGCCAAGGCACGGGAGTAATTTTTTTAAAAGCAGATAATTCAGTTACTCTCTAATGAAATATTTTATCATTTTTATTCACATGTCTTATATCATCTCATATTTTTTCAGGAACCTCTCTGAGCCTCTGAGCCTGCTTATATCCTAGAGGACTTTAGATCTTTAGGAGTTCACTGTTGAAATGTAAAATGCCCTGGGAGGGCTGAGCAGTGAGCCTTCGGATGCAGATGGATGACATCACCCTGAAAGCAATGAGGGGCATTTTGTACAGGAGACAATACTGTTCACTTTTCTTTTTTGTGGTAAGAGAGTAAATTATTTAAGTTTGTGTTTTTTCTACCTCATATTCTGACTCTTATTTTGTGGTTGACTTTTGCAGGCAAAATGAGAGACTGGTAATCTGGCCAATCCATGGGATAGATAGCAATTCTTTTTAGATTCTGAATTATTTAGGTTAATTACATTCAATATTCTATTTATACCTCTAATAATTATCTGACTTCTACCTGACCATAGAGATCCCTGCTAATTTTGTATTTGTTATGTAGATAACAGTTGACATTTATCAAGTACTTCCCATAAGGTAGAAATCATGCCTTATACATTTTTAAAAAATAAACTTTTAATTTTAAAATAGTTTTAGTTTACAGAAAGATTAAGAAGATAATAGAGTTCCCATATATTCCACACTCAATTCCTCCTATTACTAATTAATAATGGGTACATTATAATGCTACCTTTGGTACATGTACATTAATATGGTACATTTGCCACAATCAATGAGTCAATAGTGATACATGAACTAAAATTCATTATTTATTCAGATTTCCTTAGATTTTACCTATGCCCTTTTCTGTTCCAGGATTCCTTTTTGAATACCACACAATATTTAGTTTTTCATGTCTCCTTCAGCTACTCCTGGCTGTGACATTTTCTCAGACTCTCCCTGTTTTTGGTGATGATAACAGTCTTAAGGAACACTGTCAGGTATAGACTGTAGAATGTTCCTCTCTTCGTATTTGTCTAACTTTCTTTTTATGATAAGACTGAGGTTATGGTTTGGGAGGAAGACAGTAGAGGTGGTATCAATTTCATCATATTATGTCAAGGGTATATACTATCAAAATGACATCACTGTTTATGTTAACCTTGACCACCTGGCTGAGGTAATGTATGTTAGTGTCAACTCCAAAGTTTGACTGTCCTAAATAACTCCTCTGTGTCTCACCGACTAACACCCCTTCCCTGATCCCCTGGTGACCACTGATCTGCTTGCAATCTCTGTCATTTTACATTTTACAGAGCACCGTATAATTTGGATCATAAATTATTTAGCCTTTGCAGCCTCACTTCTTTCACTTAGAAGTACACAATTAAATAATCCATGTCTTTTTGTGGTTTGATAGTTCATTCTTTTTTAAAAATTTTCATAGAACAGTGTTCTGTCTTATAGCTATGCCACAGTTTGCTTATCTGTTTATCTCTGAAGGACATCTTGGCTAGGTGTGAACAGTTTTCCAATCATGCATAAATACTATACAAATATGATTGCTGGATTACATGGTAAACCCATATTTATCTTTGTATGAAACCACATACAAGTGGGCCTATAACTTTTACATTCTCACTAGCCTTATAATTGTTTTATTGAAAGCTGGACATGTAGTTAGTATATATTTATGTGTAGGAGCTGAAATAAATAGGACTTTAGTGTGAGAATTTATGTTAATCTATTAGCTGGATTGTGTTTAATGTTTACTGTAGCTAAAGATGCCAGAGGCTCCAGATTTCCTTGCTGTCCTAATTTTCATCTCTTTTCTTCACTTTAGGTTTCCCTGAATACTTCTCCTCACAGAGAATCTATGTCTTACAGCTCTTTAGCTATAGTCTGTCTCTCTTGTTTGCCAACAGAAGCCCTGCTGATGTGGTGGTCAGGCATGGGGACAGGGAAGTGCTCTATGATTAAATCTCAGTGTTTTAGTGGGCCTATTTCCCTGGGTTTACATCTGTAACACCTGGGTTTACAGTTACTTGTTGATGGTATAGCTTTATCTCCCTCCCACCACTCCTTTCCATGGCCTCTGTAGACTTTTTTATTTTTACTTTTTTAAAGATTTTATTTATTTACTTTTAAAGAGAAGCAAAGGGAGGGAGAAAGAGAGGGAGAGAAACATCAATGTGTGGTTGCCTCTCGAGTGCCCCCCACTGGGGACCTGGCCTGCAACCCAGGCACATGCCCTGGCTGGGAATTGAACTGGCAACCATTTGGTTCGCAGGCCTGTGCTCAATCCACTGAGCCACACCATCCTGAGCTGACTTTTTTATTTTTAGCATCCAGTAAGACAGGAAGGCTATATTGGACACTGATATTGGAGGATGTCCTTCAGCTGATAACAAGGCTCTGGCAAAGTCTTCTCTCCTGGAGGGCACACTTTTGTTATGGGGCAGGTGTTGGCTTATTACACAGTGACTGCTCTTCCTCAAACCCTGTCCAAGCAAGAGCTATGAACTGGAGATCTTTTTCTAATCTTCACCATAGAGCCTTCTGCGATTCTGGAAGGATAAAGCCCATGAGACTTCATGGGCCTCCCTAAGACTCTAGACCCCAAGAGTTTCTCACTCTCATGTCAGTCCAAACTCAGCCTTCAATGATTCATCAAAATTACCATTTAAGTGTTTTTACTAGTATGGCTCCAGCTGCTTCTGTTCTATGTAAGCACACCTTGGCTCTGTCTCCTTATATGTACCTGTCTCTCCAGATCATTGGTTTGGTTTGCTTTGGGACCTCAATACTCTACTGGGCCCCCCAAATTTGTTGACTTTTAGTTTTTCCACATTTTTCTTGTTATAAAGATAGGAGAGACAACTTCCAAGCTCTTTCCGTGTTGGAGCTGAAACTGGAAGTCTTCCACGCCAGAATATCCACATGCATTAATTGTATTTAATTTTTTCAACAAGTCAATTGAATAGTCACCATTATTGCCCCCGTTTTACATATGAGAAAAACCACTTGACATATTGAATCTTAACTTTTATAATTGCAATTAAAAATGAAGATAAAAATGCTTTGAAATATTAGAGCGAAAAAATGGTTTATTAGGAAAATGCAAGCTCTCAAAGTATTGCCTATATCTGGTTTTACCAAAACATTTTTCATCATCACCTATGGCTAATAGTTTCTTTCAAGAATTAGTGTTGAATGATTAAAAAGCAAGTAAATTTTTTTCTAAATAGAGAATGGTTATAATACTAGTTTACTTATCTTTAATTTCTGCGTAGGATAAAACTCACATATGTTCAGTTTGCATTTGAGCTTCATTTTCATGTTATAATCCCTAACATATGCCTCAAGATTGAATTATTGGCAAACCTAGGTTATTCTTCTAATAATCCCAAATAATGAAATACCTTGGAATAGATTCAACATGTACCAAAAATGCCGAATCCCATAGTGGCTGTATTTTAGAAAGCTTCAGAGTCGTAAGCTTCAGAGTTATTCTTAATGTATGGCAATAGCAATTTTTCTATATTTGAATATATATTTTTCACTTTACCAGAGGCTGCACAAAAGTACGTATTCATAGAATTAAATCAAAACTGTTACATTTCTGTTCATTCTTTTCTGTAAGTATACAGCAGTTGAAAGATGGATTGAAGAGGTTAAGTGATGTTCTCCCAGATTCACTATGATGTGTAAGATAAAAGAGAACCATTAAATTGTATATCTTATTTATGGGGAAGCAGAAGTAGGCCCTATGGATTGTCAAATACTGTTTGAAATATAACTGAGCCTAGTAATGCATTTTTGCTAATCATTCTATTGTTTGTCTGAGCCTCAGCAGTAAGGTAGTTTGCTCAGTAGTGGCTCAGTGGTGTATTTGTTTTCATAGCACTTGGGGGACTGTTTTCATAATTAATGTTTAAATTATGCTAATGAGTGGATCAGACATTCTCTCTAAAGAAGGCCCTTGGTCACATGGCACTGAACTCTGGCAGCATGCCAAGCCAGGGAAAGTTCATATAATGTCAAAAGTATTGAAGAACCTGGAAAGAGACAGAAAAATACAGGTGTGCTGTTATGTTCAGGTGATGAAAATGAGGCTATTTTGTGGCAAGTGCTCTGGTGTGTCCTGTTGGACAAAGGACATTTGACTGCTAACTGAGCAGGACACAGCCTTTGGGTAAAGGCATTATTTCCACAGTGCCTTTGGGCAAGCCATTAAATACAGTTCCTGGCTATGAATTCAGGGAAAACTGTATCTTGCAAGTATAGTTACTAAGTGTAGTCACCAAGAAGGAATCTCTGAGGAGTTTCTACTACTGGTCTCTGCAAACTGCCTGTGTCTGGGGGTATTTTAAAATAAAGACATAGGAAGCACCAGTAGAGAGAATGAATAACTTATCTTTCTTAGCAAAAGTAACATATTCAGATTTGTAAATAGAGGAACCAGAGCAAGTTATGTAGATTACAATCCTAAATTAGAAAAAATGTTTAACATTCTTTACCTCAGGGATTATTAATCTGCGATTCATGCTGGGCACAGAGTGGAAAGGGGAAGTTTTCACAAACCTTTAATTTATTGGTAAAATTGACCATCTAGGTCCATTTGGATGGCAACAGAGGCAAGTGTTTTTTATTACCTTCTCTAAGGTATGTATCTATTAACCAAAAAGTATAGGAAAGATCAGTGAATGATGACTAATTATATCTTTATACCTTTGAGTGGATGCAAAAAAAAAAGTGTTTCTATCACTTAAACTGAAAGCTGGTTGAAATACTGCTTTGGAGGTAGGTAGATTTAGCTTTGAACTACAGTTCTATTGCTTCAAATAACTTTGGGTGAATTAGTGTTCTTCTTTATACAATAGGAATGCACAATGGTGCCTGCTTCACTGAATTATTATTATTTTCTACATAAGAAATATAAATGTAATTATAAAACACCTAGCAGAGTGCTTAGCATGTAGTGGATACCTAATTACTGTTATTTCCAAGGCAGGATTTGCGAGTTATTATATTTATAATTTACTTTAAAATGCTTCTGAAAAAAAGCAACATGTGTGACTATGTAGGTACTGCTTAGCCTCATCCACATACTAAACAGAAGTTCAGTTTTCAGAGGTGACCAGATGATATCTTACTAGAGGTCCATAATCTAAAATGTGCATACTGTAAGTGTTTCCGTTATAGTTATCTTTGACTACTATCAGATGCTAAAATGAAAGCTAGAAATGAGTTTCTATTGGTGAAATGTGTGGTTCATTAATTAGCATAATGTACTATAGGAGTATACCTTCACTGGTGAAATTAGTAGTCGTCTTGGTATATGTGGAATGAATGGGATATTTTAGAGATACTTCTCACACTTCCATAAATAGTTATGAAGAATCTAGCAGGTGCTCTGTAGCCTGTACCCTCAAGGAGGTATGGTGCCTGTGGCTCTATCCCGTATCTAGATATCGGCATTAATGTATGTTACCAGGACCATGATATCCTGCTTCTAGAATATGACCTATCTGCTTCTAGTGAGTCTCTTGTGCAAGGAAGATATGGTAGGCACGCTTCAGAGAACAGAGAATTAGAGCTTCATTCAACTTACAGGACAGTCTGTACAAACGGTTCTGTGCTGGCCTGCTAGTAAAGATTTATTTAACAAGTGTCAGTATATTTGGGAGACTGTGGTCAGAAACTTGGTCATACTGAAGAGGCTATTAGTCTGATGATATATGGTAGCTATAATTATATAGCAAAAAGGTCAAAAGAGATGTCACTAAACTGACTTAGTCCAGTTCTCAATGTAATCAAAGGGTAAATCCTTCAGTCTGAACAAAACAGGTCAGCTCAGGTCCATAAACTCATGAAAAAAATAAGGTAAAAACAGGTCCACTATGCAGATGACAAACAAGGAGGTCATAGCTAACTGAGATCAGAGGAGGTCAAAGTCAGGAGGACTGAGGAATCTGAAAAGGCTACAAAAAGCCCTGGCTGAGTGGCTCAGTTGGTTAGAATGTCATCACATACACCAAAAGGTTGCTAGTTCGATCCCCAGTCTGGGCACATACCTAGCTTGCGGGTTCCATCCCTACTCGGGGACATATGGGAGGCAACTGATGGATGCTTCTCTCTCACATCGATGTTTTTTCTCTCTCTAAAGTCAATATACATATCCTTGGGTGAAGATGTTTTAAAAAGCTACAACAAACTTTGATCATTTTACACAGACGATTGCATTAACCAAGGAGATAGATACAATTCTTATTAGTGCAATTCCCATTTTTGAACATCTGTTAATAGAGGTGAGTGAAGGTAGACAAGAGAGATGGGCAACTGATGAGACACATCTCCCCAAACAGGAAATCCTGACAAGGGATTTATTTTGTATCAACTGCTCTGCCTATTCCTATCGGTCTTTTCTCTCCCCCTTTAAAATCACCTGCTTTGACAGTGGGGTGCAACTAGAACCGTCAGCTATTGCTGGTGGAAATGTACAATGGTAAAACAATTTGGAATGCAATTTCGCTATTTCCTATAGAATTAGACACGCTTACTGTATGATCCAGCATGCTCACTTCTAGCCATTTATCCAAGAGACATGAAAACATACATTCATACGAAGGCATTCATACAACTGTGCATAGCAGTTCCATTTACTTGTATAAGAGTCCCAAAGTGGAGAATGCCCTAAAGTCAGTGGATAAACAAATTGAAGCCCATACATACAATGGCATACTACTCAGAAAAAAGACTATTGATAATCTGATATGTTAAATATCACTTGCCAAAATATTATAATTTGTTGGTACATTATCAACTTTGCTGCTTTGTGTGCAGAAGCCGGGCGTTGGGACATTCTTGCAAGGAATGCAGAGGCACAGAGGAACATAAGTAACTGGTGGAGGTTTCAGGCACAGAGGAAAGTTGGTGGAGAAAATATTAATAGTTGTACTTTGGAGGCTATTCTTAAAATTTTCTAAGCAAGACATGAGGCTGTCTACTCCATCTGTGAAAAGTGTCAAACTTTGGACATTTAAATGACACACAAATGAGGCATTTTGTTTTGTCTGGATACCACTCTCTCAAGAATTGGAAACTGAGCAACATTTATGTACTTTTTTCTCTAGGTTTCTTTCCCTTTTAAACATAATAGCTAGCTTCTTTCCCTTTGAAAAACACTGATGTTATTGAATAATAAAAACTGCCATTTCAAATTTGAGCACAGGAATGGGATTTCCTTTGTGAACCCTAGCTCACTGTGCCAGGAACCAAGAAAAAATTGAGGGGAAAGAGATCTTATTTGCAGATCTGTAATGGAACCCCTAAACTTGTATAAGCCCTCTTTGTACTTCCGGGAGCCTGATGGGAGAAGTAACACACCCGAGGCCGAGAACATCATGCTATTTGCAAGCTGAAATTCATAAGCAGGCTCCTAATCAGTGGGAAAGTTTATAATTTAGGATTTAGTCAGCAGGTAGTTGATGGCCAAGACTTTAAAAAGGGACCAATTTATTTAGGGGCCTTGGTGTTGATAAATGATTATTATAGATCTCAATAATCCCAAGATAAAAATGGGAAAAAAAGTTCTCTCTTTAACAATAGTTACTGGTGAAGTTTCTCTATGAACTAGTTCTAATTTTAATTTGTGTTCTCCTAGTGAAAAGTAACTGGAGCCGCAGTGTCTCCCTGAATTCCCCCCCTTTCTGAAGGGTAGGAAGGGGTGGCCCAGAATTGCCAAAGGGAAGGCTCTTGAGCAGTGGACTGAGAAACTTTTATATAGTACAAAGGAGAGAAGTTAATAAGCTGTGCCTTATTTATAGGTACAGGTCTTTGCCCCATTCCTGGAATAGAGGCGAGCACAGAGCCTTCAGTTGACAGCTAGGCCATTTTAAACAATGTCTTTCATACGATGCATTCACAGAAACTGATGACTCTTATCATGTCAGCGTCGTGAAGCAAAATGGGTGGAGGCAGCAGAAATCAGGCATTGCAAGCAATCAAAGTATCAGGCACACTCAGACTCTCAGAGAATGTTAGAAACACATCAAGTAAAGTTATTAATGCAGCTGTCTCTATTAAAAACTAATGCTTTCTTAAGAGAATAAAAAGATGAGCTACAGACAGGGAGACAGTATTTGCAAAATACATATCTGATAAAGTACTTGTATCCAAATATAAATAAAAATGATCAAAACTCAGTAGTACAAGAACAAACAATCCAATTAAAAATGAGTCAAAGATTTGAACAAGCACCTCACCAAAGAAGATGTAGAGATGCAAAAATAAATAAATATATGAAAGATGCTCAACATCATATGTCATTAAGGAATTTATACACTTACCATGATATACCTACTAAAGTTGCTAAAATCCAAAACACCGGCAACACCAAATGCTGACAAGGATGTGGAGCAAAAGGGATTCTCACTTATTGCTGGTGGGAATTTAAAATATTATAGCTACTCTGGAAGACAGGTTGGCAGTTTCTTACATAGACTTGCCATTTGATTCAGAAATCATGTTTCTATCCTATGTGTTTATCCAAATGAGTTAAAAACTTGTATACACACAAAACTTGCACATACATATTTATAGCAGTTTTATTTATTATTGAAAAAAATTGGAAGCAACCAAAATGCCCTTCAGCAGGTGAATGGATACATAACCTGTGATACATATATACATATACACACTATTACTTGTTATGCTAAAAGAAGTATATATTTATATATAAGTATAAAATATATATTTATATGTAAATATAAATATACAAGGTCTGGCAGAAGTAAGGCTTGCTTGAGTGTTGTTAGGGTACATGAGTATCTCACAAGAGATGGACAGCAATTTGAACACTTCATCTAAAATGTTATATGGTAAGCTTGAGTGTGATATTGTTATGTTACAGAATTATATGCATATGAGTTTGTAATAAAACAAAGGGGCGTTATTTGTGCCGAACCCTGTATCATGATAGTGATAGAAATCAAGACAAGAAAATACATGGGTGGATCCTTATTGCATATTTCTAAGTGAAAGAACTGAGTCTCAAAGGGCTACAAATGGTACAATTTCAAATATTTAACATCCTGGAAAAGGCGAACTATGAAGACAGTAGAAAGAGCAGTGGTTGCTAGGGATTCTGGGAAAGGGGAGGAGGAATGAACAGGTGGAACACAGAACATTTTGGAGGTGAAAAAACTATTCTGTATGATATTATAGTGGTGAATACAATATGTTATGCACTTGTAAAAATCCACAGAATAAATAGCAAAAGTGAGACCTCAGTGTAAATTATAGAGTTTACTTAGTAATAATGTATTAGTATGGGTTCATCAATTATAATACCACACTGATGCAAGATGTGAACAGTAGGAGAAAATGTGTGTGGGGCAGAGGGTAGGAGTATAGACAAACTCTCAGTTCTTTCTGTAATCCTAAAGCTGCTCTAAAAATAGACTATTAAAATAAAAATCAAGTCACAGGGATGTAAAGTACAGCATAGGGAATATAGTAAAAAATGTTGTAATAACTATGTATGCCAGCTGGGTATTTGAAATATCAGGGGGATCACTTTGTAAACAATATGACTATCTTATCACTATGCTGTACACCTGAAACAAATATAAAATAATATTAAATGTCAACTGCAATTGAAAAATAATATTAGAAAATAAATTAGTAGAAGAGCACAAGAAAATAATAAAATTAAATACAGAACAAAAACTATGCTTTTTTGATATTGTTGGCTTTTAGGCACATTAATTCCCCTCCCCAACTAGGAAAACTTCTTTAAGCTTCCCTTCCTGCCTTTTAGAGGCCATAACATCTGATGACATTTATCATTCATTCAACAGCTACTTACTGAGAGTCAAGAGTGCCCAGCTATTCTAGATCCTGGAGATACAGCAGAAACAGAATGGATCAAGCCCCTGCCCCCATGGAGCTTACACTTTGTGGGGAAAGGCAAATACGTGAACAAATCATTAGAATAATTTCAGATAGTGATGATCAATGTGAAAACATTTAAAAATAAAAAGCGTAGTAATAGAAGAGAGAGTGATGAGGATAGGAGTTGAGGGATCAGGTTTAGTTAGGCTGACTTTGGGCAGCCTCCTTGAGAAGGTATCTTTTAAACTAAGCCTTAAATATTGAAAAGGAGGCCACGTGGAGAACAGTATACTATGCAGGAGAAACAGAAAGTTTAAAGCCCACAAGTGAGAATGTATTCGGAATGGCTGAGTTTCAAAAAGACCATCGGTGCCATCTTGAAGTGTGTAGCATGGAACGTGGAGAATGAAGAGTGAGAAGCAGAAGAAGGAATTGGAGCAATGGGCCAGCACCGGGTCCTACTGCTGCTGTTTCCTTTCATCCAGGGAAGCTTCAGGAAGATGAAAGTTGCTCCAAAGTTCCTTTTAAAAGACTTTGTAAGTCAGTATACATATACCACTCATCTGAGTGGATCTATGCTCTCCATTCTATGTATTCAGCTGGTACCTACCTCATGGTGGCAGAAGTAATGCAATATGAACGAGCAACTATCACCCATAAGACTACCTGTATTTTGCCTAATGTTCCATAACTAAATGTTTTGTTCCTAATGAAATGTTTTAAACATGATGAAAGTAACAAAAGGAATATCAAAATAGTCACAGCTCAGATTTAATAGAAGTTAACAACTCACTGTTTTGCTTCAGAGCTTTCTTTGTTTTTGCTTTTTAAATTAGATGTTACGTAATTCAGCTATAGCCCACTCTCCCATGCCTTCCCCCCACCCCTCTCTCCTGACGTAGTTACTCTTCTGAAATTGGCATGCACCATTTCCAAACATATTTTAAACATTTTCTAGAAATATATTTTTGTTGTTAATACATACTATCGCTCCATGTATTTTAAAATGTGCATAAATTATATCATACTTTATATATATATTTGTTTCCCCTCAAAGTCGTTTGATTTAAGTAAATAAGATTAATTACTTAAAATCATATAGATTGATATACGTTGCAGTGTCGTTATTTGAAATGGTGCCACAGTGACACCCCTCTACATTTTTCTGTCTAGCCATATAAATGAGTTTCTCTCAGGCATGTACCTCTATGGACTTGCTAGGTCATAAGGCATGCACACATTCAGTTTTATTAGGTGGAGCAGAAACTGCTGGTTGTCAGTCCTAAAATTCATTCTTACTCGATTTTCAGTAGAACACATGGATGTCTGGAGACATTTGCCAACCCACCTTGCTGCTAAGTGCAATGATATGGGCAATGATGTGTAAGTAGAAATGTTGTAGATAGCAATTTTTAGTCAATTGCCTTAAAAGTTAGCTGACATATATTTTTTGACTTTTCCTCTACTGCTATGACAATTGTAGATTTGATAACTAGAAGTCTAGGGGCCATTTTAGACTCTGAGTATAGAAAGTCCCCATTGTACAGGTGTAAGAACTGGAAAGTACCTGGGTACCATCTTGGAGCTAACTTAGTAGTAATAGACTTCGATCTTACTAGTAATAGAGGAATATAGACTTATTTCTTGAATGAGTCTTGTTATTTAGATTTAGGTTTTTTTGCCACAGCCAACCAGATATAATTCTAAGGCAGTAATACTCCAAATTGGTTTCCATTGCCCCATTTATTACCTCCACAAGCAATGAATTAGCTTGTAATTGTTACACATTATTTGTAATTGTTCAAGACAGTTTTATAGTGACCACTCACTTTTATCCTCACAATGCCATGTGAAAAAGAAAACAAGATTGTTAAAATCTTTACTATGTAGATCAGAAGGGTGGAGCCCAGGGAGATTCAATGTCTTGATCAAGGTTTCAGGAATTTAGTACCTGGTGATGGGAAAGACATCAAAGGTGAATATGGTTTCTCACCAGCAAATGCTGTGCTCTGGTGCGGCAATGTAAAGAGACATTCCCTTGAATGTGGTCTAATTACTTTGACAGATCTTACCTGTTCTACTCCCAATTAATTTATGTAACATTGTAATGAGAGTCTATCATTAACTGTTCTATAGATAAGCAGGAGTGTACTGAGTTGCATGCTAGAATGCCCACTTGGGGCATTGGCTGTGACTGGGGAGAGTCATGCCAGGCCAAGCTAATTGGTTTATAGAAAAGGAAAGACAAAGTATACATTTATCAGAGGGCACCAGCCAATTGCCTGGTCACTTGGCACTGAGTCAACCAATGTGCAGGGTGATGTTGGCATTGGATATAAAAAAGTTACTGATCTCCATGCACTGCTGGATGGCATTGGGCTAAAAAAAAGCAGAATTTAAAAAGGAGAAAGAAACAGAGGCTTAATCCTATGTTTAGTTTAATTTTATTTCATCTTGTTTTCTCTCTCTGCTAATCTGGAGGCGACTTAGAGAAAATGAGTGTGTCCGAATTATTCAGGCTGCTGGACAGTGTGTGAGAGACTGTGCTGGACAGTGTGTGAGAGAGTGTGAGAGGACAGTGTGTGAGAGACTGGACAGTGTGTGAGAGACTGTGCTGCAGGAACTCCTAAGGGCAGGACTAAGCTTCCTGGGAAGTGTCCAGACTGGTTGTTGACTAAAGCTTGAAATGGTCTGAAGGTGTGCTTCTGGCCGCCGCTCCCCTAAAAGGGCACTGTAGTCACATCAGAGTGCACACACACGTCAACCGGAGGTCATGAATTCTTTTCTTCTGCCAAGAATATGTTTGCCACCATCACCTTCTTTGTCACCTCTGGTGTCATGGTGCAGAAGTCCCCGGAATAAAGAAGCATGTTCGGTAGGGATGTGTGAAAAGAAGTGACTATGAAGAAAGAAGACTGACAATTTTATATATTTTGGCCTCCTGTAAACTGAACCCCAGCTCAGGTAATTTAAAATATGTTTTCTTTAAAAATTTTCTCTCTACTAAATATGCTTTCAGCTATTATGGGAAATTAACTGCCAAATTTTAAATCTATCTTCAATGTCATGAAAAATTGCAAATAGAGAATAACTTATAAATCAAGCTCACTATGCTACAAGATACAATCCAGTTCATGTATACCCAGTCAATGCCAGGCATTTTCCAAACCAGATTTAACTATCTGTGTTTGATATGTGGCGAGCAACATACATACTTAATAAAAATTTAAAATTCAGGCCCTAGGGCTCAACAAATTTAGCCCCTGACTACTGAACTCTCATTGCAAATAACATACTGCATTTAAAATTGAAAGTCCAAGAAACCAGTATTTCTACTGAAATTAGATAGAAAGCTCTTATTCCGTTTAATCAACTGACAGGAGACAGTCGGCCCTGGCTGATCCATAAAGGCTCTGTTTTTATTTGATTCTGCTGCCTCCTACTGATGGGAGGTCATGTGGAATGCTACCAAGTGTGTGGTGAAACGCAGAATATACTGGGAAGAATATACTGGGTAGGGATTCTTGACACCTAATTTCCAGTTTCTGTATTTCCTCTAACTAGTTCTGAAATCTTGGGTGATCTTTTAGCCTTAGTCTCCTCCAGTAGGAAATAGGGAAATGGGAGATACTCTCGCATATCTAGTTCCGCTTCTGTGGTTTATGATTATCTCACAGATTACGCCACTGATTGGGATTGCTTCTGATAAGAGTATGATATAATAGCATGGAAGAGACTTTCAGTGCTTAACCATGTCTAGTTCTCCTACTCCTTTCTGGATCTATTATAGTTAGGTAGGGTCATGTGACTCTTTCTGTTCTGTGGACTATAGATTTAATGTCTCTCTGAGCCAAAGAATAGAAGAGCAATGTGAGTTCTTCATTGTCACTATTCCCTCCAGTGGCAACCCTGCAAGCTAAATGTTGATTGAGATAGCAGAGCCACAAGATGGAAATGATCAGATCCATAATACTTGGAAGAGAGCCGCCCTGGAGAGCCATTAAACTTGTAACTAACCTGGGAGAGTAAGAATTGCATTTGAGCAACTGAGCTTTCAAGGTTTTTCATTGCTGTCGCCAGGTTTGTAGACAAGAAAAACACATCATTGCCCAGCCCCAGGTGGCTCACCTGAGACCCATGTACACTCATGCATCAAATGAATACAGGTGACCCTTGAACAACATGAGGATTAGGGGTGACCACCCCTCCACATAGTCCCAAATGTGCCTATAACTTTTGACTCCTTAAAAACTTAACCACTGATAGCCATCTGTTGACCATACTGATAACATAAAGAGTTGACTACAAATATTTTGTATATTGCATGCATTTTTATAATGTATCCTTATAATACACTAAGCCAGAAAAAAGAAAATGTTAAGAAAATCATAAGGGAGAGAAAATATATTTGCAGTACTTATTTTAAAAATCCCTGTATAAGTAGAACCATGCAGTTCAAACTCTTGTTCAAGAGGTCAACTGGAACTGTTTCCAGGCAAAGCCAGAGACATGAAGAGAGCATGATTCCCTGTCTGTAATGCTGAGCGAAGACACAGGAAGAAATACAGAGCTAGAGATACTTAGCAGGGCACACAGCAATGACAAATGTTATATTAGGGAAAAATAATATGAAGGTTCCCCACCTGTGCGTTTGGATGGGGAAAGGGGAGGCGGGGGAGGATGAACTCATTGAGAGCATCTCTGTATCCTGAGCACTGTAGCACATGGTAGAGCTCAAGAAATGTTTGCTGAATTCAGATGAATTGAATGAACACTTGGTATGGTGAAGCATATGGCTGACTTTAAAACTGACAATATAGAAATGGATATTGGTCCCATTCCTTACTCATTGCCTCCACCTTAAAAATAGAAAATATCTAAAATTTATACATGTATATGACTGGCATTCTCACATTGATTCACTCAGTAAATGTTTATCAAGAGCCTGCATTGCTCGTAGTACTGTGTGAAACATTGGTGATGTAGGACTGCGTGAGTCCTCATGGAGTCCCCATTCTGGTGCTTCGGGGCTGGGTGAGGGCAGGGACAGAGGGGTTACAGACACTAAGCAGTTATTTAGATGAAATTGTGATAACCATTGTCATGGAGAATTACAGGATACCTTGAGCTTGTATGACTGGGGGGCCCAGCCTAGGCTGATGGTCAGAGAAGGCTTCCAGTTTTAACCAAGTCATGGTTCCTAGTATAATTCCTAGTAATTAAAAGATTTGGCTGCATTATCAGCCCACATGTAGAATCCTGTGACTTTGACTTTACTGATAGCCAACGTGGGTGCCAACGTGAAAGGGAGGCATCCTCACTGCGTTTATGTTGCTGCAGTTTCGGTGCAGCAACACTGGTCAAGCACACTAAATATTGCAGGCTCAGACCGTGGGAAAGGGGCGTGGGTGGGGCAGGGATTCTCTCTTTCTTCATCGACACCAAAATGTCATGTGGTTTCGACACTCTGTAACCTGGAGTCTTCCTTCTGAAGGAGAGATTATTATTTTACAGATAAGGCAGCTGAGATTAGGGGTCTCACAATTAATAAATGCCAGTTACAGCATGTAACCCCTGCTTTACACTGTATTGCCTCTCTCAGTGCTGGCATTTGTAAAAGCAGAATCATCTTACTAGCGGATCAAGCTCTGATATTAGTATGCCACTGCAAATCACTGTTTGCAATATAATCCTGGAAGAATCTTAAGAAATCTTAAGAAATCCATTGTGGTACATACCCCGCACCCCCTTTTTTTTTCTTACAGGTTGGAACAGGTTGCTGCTTGTTTGGATAAAGTAATTGCTTCATGTGTCGGGGCTGTGTCGTTTGAAAGGTAGACATCTACAAACACGCATGCGTCGGGGCTGTGTCATTTGAAAGGTAGACATCTACAAACACTAGAACCACCTGCGGCCTGGTGAGACGGTCACTCCGAAAGGCAGAGTGCCACTGAGGCTGACCAAAGGCACGTGTCCTCTTCTACAGAGGGTGAGTAGAGTGGCTTTCACTGCTCTTAGTGTTTCTTTCCATTCAGTTTCTTTCCTTTTTCTAAGCTTATATAATTGATTTTTAACAGGTTAAGTATACTTTGGATGTAATTCTGCTATATGCTCATTTATGATATTTCTTAAGTAACAGAATTCTTTCATAAATAATATTCACCTTTTTACAGAAATGTCTGAAAAAATAAATTTCAGGGAACTTGAAAAGTGGGACAAGAAGGTTCTTTGAGTCAGGTAGGACTCAAATCATACCACTTAGATTAGTATTTCTGGAAGAATGATTGGGATGCTGAATTTTTAAGCAAGCTTCCAAAGTGATTCTTATGCATCCTGAAGTTTAAAAGTCAGCTGTGTGTCTATCCTGTCTAGTGGAGAGGTTAACAGTGGGTCATTCTGTCCACAGAGTTAACAGTGGAATCTGCTTTTCATTTTATCATTTCCTGCAGTGTTGTGTCCTGGTGCTATGGCTGTGACCCAGAGCACTTGTTTCCCCATTGTCAGATCTGATTCTCCCAGGCTGAATTCAAGCACTGCCCTGCGAATAAGGAATTTGAGTTGCCGACTACAACTACAAGTATGATCCACGCCTGTTACCTGCACTAGCATCAGATGGGCTGTGGCTGCAAGCCTCAGAAACAACTCTCTATCTGAAGCCCAAAGCAAATTTTCTAATTGTCTGGAAAGCTCGGGGGGCCTCCCAATCAGTGGAGGATCAGGCAGAAAAGTGGGCAAGAAGAGAAAATCTCTGGAGGGCTGGGAACAGAAACTGAAGCAAAAATTCTGTAGCAGGAACAGACTGACGAGCCTCATTTTAACCCTTCAAGTTTGCCTTCCACGGTGGGTGTGGGTGTCTGATCTACTGAGCCTGAATCTGGTGCATCTCCTTGACCATGCTGAAGCAGGGAGAGGATGTTCTTGACCCCTTAGCTCCTACAGAAGGTGGTGGGCACCAGCTCCCACCACGACCACACGCACAAAGGAAGGGGCTGCTCTCCCACGAAAGCCCAAATGGGTTTGAAGCCTATACAGGGAAAATGGCAAAAGCATACACTTCCATACCTGCCTGGGGGGACGTCCCTCAATGCAGGTGTGGTCACCTGCATTGTGACCACACCTCTTGCTCAGACTGTGGTGCCACAGTCTATCCTCTTCTCACCTGTGCCCAGGAAATAGGAACTTATAAGAGAATAGTATTAATATGAATATATGGCCCCTTTAATGCAAAGCAAAGTACATTCACAAAATACATTCTTTCTCCTTGTTTCTGTGTATCAGCCAGGTGCTTTTATTTGCTATGGAAAATGCTAAACTAATTAAGAAATTTGAAATTATTGGGAGTATGGCAGGGCTTAAAGAAAACAAATTAATGTTTTTGTTTGTTTTCTCTGTTGATCAACTTCTAGATTCCTGAGGTCACTCAGCACGCATGCATGCATGCATGCATTCATTCATTCATTCATGCTGGTGTCTCCTAGGATCCAGGTGTTGTTGATGCCCTGACTTGTGGCAGCAGCTACTACACGCAGTGTCTTATTTTCCTTGCCTTTCTCCACTGATTGTGACTAGCTCTAAGATTTGCTTGAGCTTGACCTATCTCTACTAGCTAGTTATAGTCCCAATTTATTGGTAATTTACAGCTTTGGAAAAACTATGTGAATAATTGCACTGGGATTCATTCAACCAAATGGTGTTGTGGTAGAAAGGGTATTTCCATCATTGTTAGTTTCTTCTAACTGTAGGAACCAACTTGACGTAGTCAATGGGGCTGGGGAATAGGAGACAGGAAGGAAATATATCTTCATAGATAGGTAAAGATATTGAGAGAGGAAGCAGTCAGAATATGTGCAAATATTTACTAAGATAGGCATTAACATGTTTCTGTAATTCTGACTCAGGTCATGCTGGAAGTAGCAGGGCTATACACTATAAATAAAATTCCAAAAAGTATTTGGAAGTACAAATAATTAACTTACAGTGTTTGAAAGTAAAACTAATACTGTTATGGCGAAGAAATCTGAGGCAGAGGTTTTTGTTTCAGAGAAGATGGCATACTTGGCTGGCAGATCTACTAAACCAGATAGAGCAGTAAAAGAAATGAATCCAGGATGCTAACGCTGGACCCTCAAGCACACACTTGCAGCCATATCTGAATATGCCACCTTTTGAACTTCAGTACCACTCACTACCCAAAATCGAAGGTGTATTTGAAATGCCAAGCAATTTACCCCATATATCAAGGATTACTGCTTTGCTCAAACTGCATGTGCCAAAAATATTGACATATGACCCAATCAATGCGAACAACTTATTACTTATTTTCTGACTGACATGTAATCCTTTTGCTTAGTTAAAAATTTCCCTCCAAATCATTCTAACGATTATCCTCTTGACTCCTCGACTCCTCACATACGAGAGGAAGAGTAGTCATAATCCCATTTTTACTTTTCCAAGTCAAATTCTTAGCAAATTTATTCTAGTTTCAAAAAATAATTGCTATTTTCTTCCTATCTCTTCTCACGGGGGAAAAACCCTTCAAGGTCTGCTTTGCCTTCCTCTCATGGTGTAGCTGGGAAATGTACAACTCAGGGCTGCTAATGCATGGAATAAATGGACAGTCTTGCTAACTCCTATTATCATCATTGTGTCGAGAGTCTATGTCAGTTCGAGACTAAAATGTCCTCCTTTGCATCCATAGCACTTTAAATATCCCAACAGTATCTGCATTTATATAATGCCTATCTGCACGCTATCAAATCATCTTGACAAATGTTCCATATTTCCATCTTGTGTGTGTGTGTGTGGCCCAGAAAACTGAGAGGTTATACAAGAAGAACTTTTTGGGGGTTATGTGCACGTCCAAAATTTGCAGTCTTCACTGATAGTCAGGGTCATGTAACTTGGAGAAAACATGGACAAAAATGAATTCGAGTAGATCAGAAATGATTAGTCAGCTCCATTTTCTTTTCTAGCACACTATTTTACATCATTAATTTTAAATGCAAGAGACAGGGGAAAATTGACTTCTGTTTAATGAGGTTTGATTTATTCAACCTTGTGTTATTAGTGAAAATAGAATACCTTGTTAGTTGGGAAATACATTTAAAATAATGCACTGTTTTGAATAAGTTATCAGGTTGATGAGTATATAAAGATAATATTGATATTATTTTACTTTTCACAGAATGCTGGCAGTTTACAAAGCACATTCATATGCATCACTGCTCAATACTCATAATTCTGTGGGTATTATTTTATGAACAATAATAGATAGATAGGATTCTAAAACTCAGGGAAGTTAAGTGACAGTTAATAAATGAAAGGCAAGGGTTCAGTGTCTGCTATTATGCCTACAAACCCTTTTTAGTAGCGCCTTTTACCAAAAATAACTAAATAAAAAGATGGCCCTCATTATCTCTTGCCTGTACTTTTTCAGTGGCCTCTTATTTACTATATCTGGCACAACCTTTCCCACTTCCCACTCTTAATCTCCCCAGAAGCAATGCAAATCAGCATTCTTTGCTAATGTACTGTTCTTGGAGCTCCTTTGCCTGGAAATTAAATTTTGAACTCTTATCTTGTCATCTATGTCTTTCACAATCAGACTGAAATTTGTCATCTACCTGGTGTTTCAGTCCCTTCTTCTCACCACACGACTTATGTCCAGCCACACCAATCTTGTTATTCCCTCAATATGCTCTTCCAGGATGAGGTCAATGTGTCACCTGGCCTTGAAGACCCAGCTGGGCAAGTATTGACAGAGCAGCAGGCGATGTGCTCTGGAAAGAGGCAGGGAGTGAATAGATAAACTATTTGTGATAGGGATACACCTACTTACCAGGAAGTAATTTATTAAATTCTACAACAGTTCTATCAAGTAAGTACTATTTATAATCTCTCTTTTATTTGAGTAACCTGAGGCACAGAGAGGTTAGGTAACTTACCCAAAGAGAATGTGTAATAAATGAGAGAGTAAATTTTTCATCCACGCCACCTGGCCCCAGCATCTATGCAATCACCCAGCAGTGTGCTCTGCTCCCTAGTCAATTTCATTAGAAAGTAGTTCTCACTGTCTCATTTCTACAGACACCTTTCTTAGGTCCCATGGTTTACTGACAGTTTTCAAAAACCCAATACATTACTATAGGAGAGCTTCGAATCCAGCTGCATGAATATTTGTAGGTAATATGGTGAAATAAAATAATTTAATAACATGAGAAATTCAGTTTAGAGAGAAGAACTTTTTTTTGACATGGGTCAATCCATTTGACATATAGGTTGAGGTTAGGGAATCTATTTACCTGTAAAACAGTCTCTATCATCATGCTGGAGCACTCCAACTTCATAGCTCCCCGGATGCTCTTCATATATAGAGCTCTTTGGGTTATCATTTCACAAAATTTCTTTTGTATCTTGCACAGTATTTTTGAGTGTATGGGCTGCAGACTGTCATCAACATGCCTGACTTTCATTAGAATTTACATCTTTTTCTCCTCAAGATTGCAGCAGATGTGTTACATTATTTTCAAAAGAAAATCATTCCTGGGTAATAGGGGTTGGGTGTGTATGATTGCGGTGGGAGGAGTGGTCAGGAAAAAACAAATCTTCCACATTAAATAATATCTACTAATATTTAATATGGGAAAAGGCACATCAGGGTTTGGATGCTACTTACAGAGAGGACTGTGTTTATCTACATTGTTATCTAAAGCAGAGTCAGCTAGCAAAAACAAAAATGTGGTGATTATTTAATCTTTATTCTGACATTAACTGGCAAACTTGGAAGTACTTTACCATATTCAGAGGGTTTTTACCGTCTTTTAATATAAAAAGAAAACCATGTAACTCGGTAAGATTTTGTTAAGTATTTGAAAATTATATTCAAATGATCATATCGTAAATTCTTTGGTAAAAATGAGAAACAAACGGGGGGAGGAGAGGAGGGTAGAGGCAGGACAAAGGGTGAAGGAAGGAGACTCGGCAGGGTGGCAAACGCGCAATACAATGTACAGATGATGTGTTGTAGAATTGTACCCCTGAAACCTACATAATTTTGCTAACCAATGTCACCCCAATAAATTCAATAAAGAGTAATGAAAAAGTGAGAAACAGGAGTGCACATTTTACCATATTTCAAAGTAAAAGGAAATTTCTTACTATTTACACATCACTTGTTAAACAATGAGTCTTTTGAATCCAATCACTGTAGACATGTAAGACAAGAGAAAAGGAAATTATTCAAGAATCTCAAAAGCCCTTTTGGAAAGCAGACTGCTAACAAACTATATTTCACTTCGTTAAGTATAAACGAATTAGAGACACCCCGGAATGGGCAAGGGCTTAAAATGTAAGGGAAAATAACTTTTGGCAAATCCTCTTAGGTATTTTGCTGAACCTGAACCATGTTTGCCAAAAGTTTACTTTTGTGGCTGAGTTTGGAACAGAATACAGAAGTGCAAAATGAATGCATTGGCTTACAGAGATGCATGAGTTTTTTAAGCTGAAAATGTTTAAAATCAATTACAACTTAATATTCTTCTAAAACAGAGGAAATGATGTCAAAAGTAATGAATAGCTTCTTTGTCTTCTGGTCCCACGTTGGGTGTGCCAGAAAATTTCGAATTTTGCCGTATAAAATGTAAAGAGCTGATATAGCCTAAGAAGTAAACGTGCTTCAGGAAACATTCCTTTGTAACAGAATCTGAGTTTCAGATCTCTGCCTTTGACTCTGATCTGCCCGCCAGTTGTGGCACAGGTGTGTCTCCTTCCCAGGATCAGCAAGCACCCATCAGGCTGGTGAGCCCTGTGTGTGGTCGGCAGGCCCAGAGAGTTGTCCCGAGCTTGTCGCAGCTGTCCTCACTTAGAGTCGTCTGTACTGTAGGTTAGGGCGATATTGTTACGTTTTAGTCATTTAATTGAATTTTTCTCAAATGGCAGTATAACTTTATATTTTTTGTCTTCATTTGGGCTGTTGAATGTACATAGACAGACCTGCATTCTAAACCCATTATAGTGGTAGAACAATGTGGAACCTTTGATAATCTTGAGCTCTGTCTGCCAATGATACGACAACTGGTTAACTTGGGGTTTGGGGAGTAGATGGGAAAAATCAGGTGCAGTGGTCATTTGGTAGAGACACGGCCCTTTAATCAGCAGACCCTCTTTGCATTATCACCTGCCTGCTGCCCTCTGCTCGTGTAGGCACACATGCATGTACCAGCAAAACAAGTCCCAAAACTCTCATGTTTTGAAAAATATTGTCATCACATAGACATCACTCTTAGAAGAAGAAATAAAATTTCTTATGTTTACAACATTCTATCCATAAATGACTTCATTCTTGGTGTATACATCAGTGTTATTTCTGTTCCCCAGGAGTGATAAGGCATTTTCTAATATTTGTTTGGAATTCCAAGATCAAAAGCTTTAGAGACATGTCTTCCAGTTGTATCTTTGAAACTTAAGGCAGCATGGACAATAACAAAAGCGAAGGGTATTAGTCAAAGTTTAAAGCCTCAAATGCAGCTCATAATTTTGTTATACCTCAGGAAAGATGCAAATTCTACAAGAAGATGTCTAATCTATGGCTGAAAGGACTAGGCTATTTATGTTAGTTAGCCCAGTAACATACAGAAATATTCTAGAAATCCTTTCCTCTTCATCTTCCAGCTCATTTTTTTATTTGCTTTAAGAAATAAAAAATGAAGCCTCTGCACATATAAAGAAAACATCAGCAAAATGAAAAGGGAAGCAACCGTATGGGAAAATACATGTACCAATGATACCTCAGACAAGATACTTGTTTGATCTCCAAATATATAAGAACTCACATGACTCCACACCAGGAAGACAATCCGATTAAAAAATGGGCAAAGGACCTGAACAGACACTTCTCCAAGGAGGACATACAGAAGGCCCAGAGATGTATAAAAGGATGCTCAACATCACTAGCCATTAGAGAGATGCAAATTAAAACCACAATGAGATACCACTTCACACCAGTGAAAATGGCCATCATCAACAAATCAACAAACAACAAATGCTGGCAAGGTTGTGGAGAAAAGGGAACCCTAGCGCACTGTTGGTGGGAATGCAGACTGGTGCAGCCACTGTGGAAAACAGTATGGAATTTCCTTTAAAAAATGGAACTGTCATTTGACCCAGCTATTCCACCTCTGAGCGTATACCCCCAAATCCCAAAACATCAATTCAAAAGAACCTATGCACCCCAATGTTCATAGTGGTGTTATTTACGATAAACCAAATGCTGGAAACAGCCTAAATGCCCATCAGTAAATGAGTGGATCAAAAAACTATGGTACATCAACACAATGAAATAGTACACAGCAGAAAGAAAGAAGGATTCCTATCCATTTTGACAACCTGGATGGAACTGGAGAACATTATGCTAAGTGAAATAAGCCAGGCAGTAAAAGACAAATACCATATGATCTCACCTATAAGTGAAACCTAATCAACAAAACAAACAAGTGAGCAAAATAGAACCAGAGATATGGAAATAAAGAAGAAACTGACAGTAATCAGAGGGGAGGGGGAAGGGGAATAATGAGGGAAAGAAGGGGGAGAGGTCATCAAAGAATATGTATAAAGGACCCACGGACAAAGACAATGGTGTGGAGAGGGGACTGAATGTGGGAGGTGGGGGTAGGTTGGGCAGGGGTAGAGTAATGGGGAGAAAATGGTACAACTATAATTGAACAATAAAAAAAGGAGAAAAGAAGTAAGAAAGAAACGCCATTTTCTTGATACCATTTGAAAATACTACATAGTAGTACTAGTAGCAGCAGCAGCAGCAGCAGTAGTGATAATAGCTAAGTCCTGTATAGCATTTACAATACGGAAGACACTAGCTATGGCATATTAACTAATTTAATTATCACAAGCATATGGGGCAGTTACCATTATTATCTACAATTTATGGAGACATTAAATGACTTAAATAAGGTCAAACAATTATCCAGTGGTGACACCAGAACTATAATCCAGGTGGTCTGCCCCCAGAGTCGGTGCTCTTAAATTTAATCCAAGGCTACCTCTGGGAAAGGGGTGTGTGTGTGTGTGTGTCTGAGAGAGAGAGAGAGAAACATGTGGCTATTAGATAGAAACCAGTGACTTTGTCACAGTGAACAGAGCCTAGTACTAAGTACTCAAAATATTTGTTGAACAGACATTAATAAAAATAAATAAAATTTCTGATAGCCTTCAAGTACAGTGCCTGTATCTAATAGTCACTCAGTGAATGTTTGGTTGATTGCACACAGCTGTATTTCTGTACTAGTTAAATAGAGAATTTGGAATATGCCACAAGCTGTTTTGCCGTTTTCCTTAAGATAAATGAGGGGCAGTTTTCAGAGAGGGGTCAAGTTTCCATGACTGGAATAAGATGAATTGACCTTCAGGAATTTTATTTGGTAAGCCCCTGAAGACCAGGAAGTGGTTGCTGTTTATATAAAATGCAAGTTGGTCCTATTGTTTGAACCAGCCATTACGCAAAAAACTAGCAGACTTAAATCCTGTGCTAAGCTCCTCTCCAACCTCCATCCAAAAGATGCCTGACTGTCTTCCATTTGTTTTCCAGTGCTTGCTTGGGTTGCCCCCTGGAGAGAACATCTCATTCACTGCAACTCCAAGTTCCCATAGAACTTGCACCTGCATGGAACATAGGTTATGTGTCTCTGTGCTGTTCACATATTTTTCTTGAAAGCAGAGAGAATATGAACTAGTTTGGTCCTCTTTTATATACAATTAGACTCAACTATTACATATTAGATTGTCACAGGTATGCATTATCTAACTTAATATTGACTAGGAATTCACATGTAGCCATTCTCAGCCATAGACTTGGTTATATCCGGTTCCTACTTAAAGATGTTCAATGGATGTAACTATGGAATTCCAAAAAACAATATTAAGAGGTGATTATTTTGACTACAAATAATTTATTTCCACATATGTTAGTAAGCCAGATACTACTTGCCAGAGTTCCTATTAGAGTGAAAAACACAGAAAAGAAAAGAAAAAAAGGAATTTAGGAGCCTTTATGTTATAGAAGGTTATTAAGAAATGCCTTTCTAGAACTCTAGAGCCAAAGGAGTAATCTAACAATCAATGCTATCAATAATTTTCTCTACAGTGTTTAATGCCAACTATTGATTCCCAGAAAAGCCAACCCTTGTCCAAATGTGTTCTTTTAATTTATGAGTAATTAATTCAACATATTATTACCCCTGACCCACAGCAGGTGAATGAGTGTTAGGTTTATAGTTTCCAAATGATTAAGAATGGAAAGAGCTCTCATAGATCACCCAACTCTTCTTATTTTATAGATGTAGAAATGTAAGGCCTACTTTTTATCCAATGGCTATGCAGCTAATGAAGTGCAGAGCCGGAGTAGAATTTCAGCGTAGGGTTCTTTCCTGTCACCACATTGTATAATGAATTTCTTTCAATGCCAAAGTCACCACAACTTAGAGTTCATTGCCAACAGGACTTTATGCTATGCCTAAAATACTACCCCCAAACTCAGATTACTCTTAGGTTTGGGTATTTATTTTATCTGCCTTGATTCCAGACTGCAGAAGGGTATTGGAGGATGTGGTAGATATTTTCCAAAGGTCATTGTATTTCCCATTTCACACACACTTCCACATTGCGACCTTGCCATTTCCGCATTAAGAGTTTATTTCTCTAACCCCTTCAAATCTGAGTGGGTCCTGTGATTGTTCTTGCCTATAGAACACAGAAGTGAGGATGAGACAGTTGTGAGCACAACCCTTGGGTAGCCTGACAGCATCTGCTTCCTGCTTTTTTGGAGCCTTTGCTGTTGGGAAAGTTCCTCCCAAAACTCAGTTAACATGTTGAAAGAACCTGAAGCCACAGGACAAAGATGTCTCAATCCTCCAGCCCAGCTAAGCTTCCAGCAGATGGCTGGTATCAACAGCAAGATATGTCAGGGCTCCACCCCATAGAACATCAGCCCATTTGCATTTCAAATGATGGCTGCCTGTCAATGATTGAGAGACCCAGACTGAACACTGCCCAGATGAGCCCAGTAAACTCACAGACCTTAAGAAATATTAATTTTTTAAATTCCATTCAGTATTTTTAAAATTTATTTTATTATTTTTATACTCACCCAAGAACATTTTTTTCATTGCTTTTTTCCTCACATTTTTTATTGTTGTTCAAGTACAGTTGTCTCCATTTTGCTCCCACCACTCCCCCCAACCTCAGCTATCCCCACTCCCACCCTTGATCCTACCCCTCTTTGGTTTTGTCAGTGTGTTCTCCATAGATGTTCCTGAAAATCCTTCCCCTTTTCCTCCATTATCCCTCCCACCTCCCCTCTGGTTACTGTCAGTTTGTTCTTTATTTCAATGTCTCTGGTTATATTTTGCTCATTTGTTCATTTTGTTGATCATGTCCACTTATAGGTGAGATGATATGGTATTTGTCTTTCACCACCTGACTTATTTCACTTACCATAATGCTCTCCAGATCCATCCATGCTATTGCAAAGGGTAGCAGCTCCATCTTTCTTTCTGCTGCATAGAATTCCAACCTGTAAATGTACCACAGTTTTTGATCCATTCATATAGTGATGGGAACTTAGATTGCTTCCACCACTTGGCTATTGTAAATTGTGCGGCTATGAACATTGGGGTGTATAGGTTCTTTTGAATTGGTGTTTCAGGGCTCTTAGGGTGTAATCCCAGCAGTGGAATTGCTGGGTCAAAAGGCAGTTCTATTTTTATTTTTCTGAGGAAATTCCATACTGTTTTCCACAGTGGCTTCACCAGGCTGCATTCTCACCAACAGTGCACTAGGGTTCCCCTTTCTCTGCATCCTCTCCAACACTTGTCTGTTGATTTGTTTCTGATGGCCATTCTGACCGATGTGAGATGGCATCTCGTTGTGGTTTTAATTTGCATCTCTCTGATGGCTAGAGATGCTGAGCATCTTTTCTTCTGTCTCTGGGCCCTTTCTATGTCCTCCTTAGAGAAATGTCTGTTCAAGTCCTTTGCTCATTTTTTAATTGGTTTTTTGTCTTCCTGGAGTAGAGTCCTGTGAGTTCTTTATATATTTTGAAGATGAAACCTTTGTCCAGGCTATCATTGGCAAATATGTTTTCCTATACAGTTGGTTCTCTTTTCATTTTAATGCTGTTTTCTTTAGTTATGCAGAAGTTTTTAATCTGGTGTAGTCCCATTTATTTATTCTTTCCTTTATGTCCCTTGTTCTAGGATACATATCAGTGAAAATATTGATGTGTGGAATATCTGTGAATTTCTTGGCTATGTTCTCTTGCCAGAGTGTTATGACTGATATTTAACTCTTTCATCTACCTTCAATTTATTTTTGTGTATGATGTGAGTTGGTGATCTAGTTTCATTTTTTTGTATGTAGCTGTCCAGATCTCCCAACACCATTTATTGAAGAGGGTATTTTTACTACATGTTATGCTTCTGCCCACTGGTTGAATATTAATTGACCCTAGAGACTTGGGTTCATTTCTAGGCTCTCTATTCTGTTCCATTGGTCTATGTGTTTGTTCTTATGACAATACCAGGCTGATTTGATTACAATCAGGTATTGTGATCCCTCCTGCTTTGTTCTTCTTTCTCAATATTGATGCAGCTATTTGGGGTCATTTATGATTCCATATAAATTTCTGAAATGTTTGTTCTATATATATGAAATATGCCATTGGTACTCTAATAGGGATTGCATTGAACTATAAATTGTTTTGGGTAGTATGGACATTCTGATGATGTTAATTCTGCCAATCCATGAGCATGATACATGCTTCCATTTGTTTGTGTCTTCCTTAATTTCGTTCTTCAGTGTTGTGTAGTTTTCTTAGTACAGGTCTTTTACCTCCTTGGTTAGGTTTATTCCTAAGTACTTTATTTTTCTTGTTGCTATATCAAATGAGATGTTTTTTCCTGATTTCTGTTTCTGATATTTCATTGTTGGTGTACAAAAATGCCTTCAATTTCTGAATATTGACTTTGTATCCTGCTGTTTTTCCAAATTCACTTATTAGGACAAATAGAGTTTTGGTAGAGTCTATAGGATTCTCTGTGTATACTACCATGTCATCTGCAAACAAGGACAGTTTTGTTTCCTCCTTTCCAATTTGGATGTCTTTTATTTCCTTTTCTTGTCAGATTGCTGTGGATAGGACTTCCCATGCTTTGTTGAATAGAAGTGGTGAAAGTGGATATCCTTGTCTTGTTCCTGATATTAGTGGGAAAGCTTTTAGTTTTTGCCCATTGAGTATGATGCTGGCTGCAGGTTCCTAATATATGGCCTTTATTATGTTGAGGAATGCTCCCTCTACTCCCACTTTTCTGAGTGTTTTTATCATAAATGGGTGCTGTACCTTCTCAAATACTTTTTCCACATCTATTAATATGATTATGTGATTTTTGTCTTTCCTTTTATTTATGTAATGTATTACATTTATTAATTTACAAATATTGTACCATCCTTACATCCCTAGGATGAGTCCCACTTGGTCATGGTGTATGATCTTTTTAATGTATTGCTGGATGAGGTTTGTCAATAGTTTGTTGAGGATTTTAGCATCTATGTTCATCAGCGCTATTGGCCTGATGTTTTCTTTCTTTGTTATGTCTTTATCTAGTTTTTGGATTAGGATGATGCTGGCTTCATAAAAAGAGTTTGGGAGATTTCCATCTTGTTGGAGTTTTTGGAATAGTTTGTGAAGGATAGGGGTTAGCCCTTCCTTAAATGTTTTGTAAAATTCTCCCGTGATACTGTCCAGTCCAGGGCTTTTGTGTGTTGGGAGTTTTTTGATTACTGTTTCAATTTTGTCAGCTATTATTGGTCTGTTTAGACGTTCTGTTTCTTCTTCATTCAGTTTTGGAAGGTTATATTTTTCTAGAAATTTGTCCATTTCACCTAGGTTTTTGAATTTTTTTGCATATTGTTCTTCATAGTAATTTCTTACAATCCTTTCTATTTCTGTGGTATCAATTGTGATCTCTCCTCTTTCATTTCTGATTGTGTTTATTTGGGTCCTCTCTCTTTTTTTCTTGATGAGTTTGCTTAAAGGCTTGCCGATTTTGTTTATGTTTTCAAAGAACCAGCTCCGGGATTTATTGATCCAAAAAATAAGAAAAGCAAAAGACACATTGTTTTCAAATGCACATGGAGCATGTTCAAAGATAGACCACATGATAGAACACAAAACAAGCCTCAACAAATTCAAGAACATTGAAATCATATCAAGCATTTTCTCTGACCACAAGGGACTGAAACTAGAAAACAACCTCAAGGAAATAATTCGAAAACACTCAAATTCATGGAGATTGAATAGCATGCTATTAAACAATGAATGGATGAAGAATGAGATCAAGAAATAAATCAAAAAGTTTCTGTAAACAAATGAAAATGAAGTCATAGCAGTACAAAACTTGTGGGACACAGTGAAAACAGTCTGAGAGGGAAGTTCATAGTGATACAGGCCTACCTAAAAAAGATAGACACATTTCAAATAAACAACCTAACCCTACATCTACAAGAACTGGAGGAACAACAACAAAGAGAGCGCTGAGCAAATAGAAGGAAGGAAATAGCCAAAATCAGAGCAGAATTAAATGACATAGGGACTAATTCCATTCAGTTTTGAGGTGATTTGTTATACAGGGATAGGCCACTGGAACGGTCAGCACATAAGTCAGCAGTCCTGGCTGCCCACAGATTCAGGGCATCAGACCTCAGATGCACTCTCACCTCTGCCAAGCACGCCCCTGTTCAAGCCTCACCTACTCCTGCATGCATGCCCCTCAGCTTGACAGGTCCAGCTCTCCCGCTCTTCCTGTTAGTGAAAGCTGTCAGGTTTGAAACTGATGGCTGGATATGTGGATTTTCGAAAGAAATTCTAGGAAACTTCAAAGTTTCTTAACAAACAAAAAGAATACTTTATTTTTCCATATGAGTTACCTCCCTTAGGTAACAAGGGTCAACAGAGGTCACAGAGCCCATGAGTGAATTGAATATAATGTTGACCTTCCCAGAAAGCATGAGCTGAATTTAATACTCAACATAGTAACTAATTTAGCCTGAAGGGACAGTATTTTTGCTTCCTTCTTCCACAAGGTTCTGATATATATATATATATATGGTTTTTTTACCTAAACAGTCTTATTGCATGCATGTCTTAATTTTAAACTACCTCTAAATCCTCTTGAAAACAGGAAGGATCTAAATTATAAACAAATAATGTTAAGTCCCTTCCCTGGTTCCTGCTGTTGAAGTCCTCTCCAAAAATCTATGACAGACACTTTGCTCTTTTCACTTAGAATAGAGTTTCCCAAACACAAGATTTGTACCCATGGTAAAACATGAAAAGTTTTAATGTCAACCAGGAATTCCTACATTTTTAATGTTAATAGTTATGTACTTATTTTAATATATGTTATTACATATATTACTACTGAACAAGGCTAAGTAAATAAGTGATTTGATTTACATACAAATTTTAATTAAAAATAATTTGTGGAAATGTACCACAGCTTTTGATCAACTCATCTGCTGATGTGCAGTTGGGCTGTTTCCAAATTTTGGTTATTAGAAATAGTGCTGCAATGAACATAGGGGTGCATATATTCTTTTGAATCAGTATTTCAGGTTTCTTTGGATATAGTCCCAGCAGTAGAATTGCTGGGGCATGAGATAGTTCCATTTTTAATTTTTTGAGTAAACTCCATACTGTTTTCCACACTGGCTGCACCAATCTATATATCATGGAATACTACTCAGCCATAAAAAAGAAGGAAATCTTACATTTTGTGACAGCATGGGTGGACCTAAAAGATATTATGCTAAGTAAAGTAAGTCAGTCAGAGAAAGACAGATTCCATATGATTTCACTTACGTGTGGAATCTAATGAACAAAATAAACAAACAAAATAGAAGCAGACTCATAGATACAGTGAACAGACTGATAGCTGTTGGGGAGGGGGACTGGGTGAAATAGGTGAAGGGATTAAGCCCAAAACAAAAAACAAAAAACCAAACCCCCTCATAGACTTAAATCAGCATGGTGATTACCTGAGGGAAGAGGAGTGGGGGCAGGTAGAAGGTGGTAAAGTGAGGATAGCTGGTGATGGAAGGAGACTTGACTGAGTGGAGAACACACAATACAATATACAGATGATGTATTATAGAATTGTACACTTGAAATCTATTTAACCAATGTGACCTCAATAAATGGAGACAACTGTACTTGAACAATAATAAAAAATAAATAACAATAAAAATATTTTAAAAATACTTTGTGGTTATGGCTTAACCATGAAGATGGTAAATACATGAGAAACACTGATTTGGAATTTCTGAAAAACCCTCAAGATTCAAGGTTCCCTTTCTCTTGCTAGTGATTTGTTGCTGGGCAGTTACACCTTTCTGGCTCATTGATTTTCTGCCTCTTCTTGAATCACCTGCCACAGTTGGAACTCATATAGCCAACATTTCTTCTATATCTAATTTTATCAGCAAGCTTAGTTTACAGTTTTTTTCTGTTTAATAGACATTCACCAAGACCAGCTCAGCAATATTTCTATGAAGAGCTGCTTTCTAGACATGCTCTTGCTTTACAAGGTTTCCCATAGCTAGGTAGAATGTGGGTAGTCTTCCAGACAACGTGCAGCTCAATAGAGCCTATACCTGAGACAGAGATATCGCTCTCTTCCCCCGTCCCCTTTCATCCCCGGCTATAGCCTCATCCTGAGATTCTTTAGACGAACACGTGGTCGTGCACACTGGCCCCTGCCTCCGCCACCATTTAGTAACCACCACTATTTGCTTTGTCTCTCTGTCTTTATTCCCCCCGCCACCTTCACCTTACACATTTTAGGTTAGAACTGGAAGTAGTATATTAACACTTCGTGCAAGGTTACAATTCACATGACTTATATAGATAAATTGCAATGGAAAATAATCCTGAAGACATCTTTAAAAGATAACATTATGTCCTTTTATCAATGGGGAAATGACCAGTTTCCATTTCAGGACTTCAAGTAGTGCTGAGAAATGTGTGCCTCTTCAATCTTGACATCAAATAAACCATCCCCTGTAAGCAAGATCAAGATCCACGGGCACATGCCGTGGTCTTAGATGCCTCACAGACTTCCTCATTTAAGACCTCTGAATTTACCGCTTGCTCTGGAGATATGGGTCTCATCAATTCCCATTTATTAGTAGGTGCTTAAAAGGAGGCACTTTCTGACATGCAATAAAAAGCAAACCTAATGAGCAAATGGCAGTGAACTTGAGGGGCACTTTAGGAGAAGGTCTATCAGTATTCATAACTCTGACACACTATAAAAGACACTTTAGTGCAACAAAAATGTGTCAGAAAAGATATTGAGTTAACAGAAAGGAGAATTTTCTGGTAAAACATATGAGTGCCCATTTCAAGTGATCTGCACTATTAATATATTTTCACCTTTGCTGACAACTCATTTACCAAGCGTCAGATGAATGGTATTGAAGACAGCACTGATATTAACTCCCAAATGAGGTTCTGTGGCAATGAAAGGTACATAAGTATTCCTGCCCAGCATCTTCTCTATAATTAACGCCCTTGGCCCTGTCTCGGCAGATGATCCCACTCAACAATTAGACAAATTATCTCTGCAAGTAATTCTCACCATGCTCTACACGGCATGTTACGGTCACTTTGTTTTTCACACAACTCCTCACCTTTCACATATGGTACAGACAAAAGTTAAAGGACATCTTCATATTTTTACAGCAACTTATTCTCGATATTTCAAACCACTATAGATAGCATCACATTAAGAGTCTTTAGTCTGTGGTTGGTTTGTTTTTTCCTCAGAAGAATTTCTTAAAGCCAACTCAGTGAAACAAAACCCAAAAGCAAAAGAACAAAGTCAAGGCAAAAACCTATGCATCTCAGACCAGGGAGGGGAGAATGTATGATCACACTTGCCCTAATTAATATAATGATAAGCATGGCCAGTGAGTGTAACCATTCCCTGAATCACATTGTTACGTTATTTATATAAAATAATGAAAAATTGTATTTTCTTTTATCCTCTTTAAAAACAATGGGGTTCCAAGTAATTTTCCTTTTTGCCCTTGACTTGTAACACCTATATTTTGGTATTATTCTTTAAAACCATACGTATATAAATGTCCCACATTATGAAAGTTAGCAGGCATATTCACAGAAAGTGGAAGAAAGTGCCTGGGAGCAACATGAATAGCAAATCTAGTAAGAGTATACTGTGCATTTTACTGCCACAGGATCAGACTCAATTACTAACAGTTTTCTGTAAGATTTCCACAGGTGGCAATGTGGGTTATGGAAGAGCAGTCTATTTCTAGAACTATTATCTCTCTATCTCTGTGACATTTAAATAAAAATATAGTTAATGAAGGTAATTTGATTAAATACTTGGCTTTTCATGTGAAATATAGAGGGGGGGAAGCAAATAGAGAAAAAAAGGAAATAATTCTATAGTATTGGCCAGAATTCAAGATCACCTTTAACTCCTTTTAACAATGAAACACAAAAGACTCCAACTTGACCTGCATTACTTTTCTACATTTACTATAAATCTGCTCTGAAAACCATGGCCACTTTATCCAGAAAATTGAAAAAATATACATAAGAATTTCACTGGATAATTTCAAGTCAAATAATTCTATTCATGTTCTAGCTAGCTCAGGCAGTGAAGAAAGGTTGTGTGTGATCATGAATCTTTGACTTTCATTTGTAACCTGTATTACTGAATGCTCCAATAAAACCATGCAAAGCTCTCAGTATATGCAAGGAAACATTAATCCATTGCTTCTAATATTCTTTGTGATCTCACCTCACTCATTTATTTCTCCATTCATTCACTCATTCATTTGTCATTCAGTAATAATTTATTGAGTGCCTAACAAGAGCCTGGTCCTCTGATAGGGTCTTTGGACTGCAAAGATGATTAAGATGCAGTTATTATCACCCTTGCTCAGTTTAGAGTCCCCGGGGAAACCTGAGTGGTAAGGAGGTACCCTTGATGCAATGCAAATATCATGCCAGTGCTTACCCAGGCTGCTCAGTTGTTTGTGTGGATACACAGGAGTGCGGTAGTAGGGTGAGAGGGGAAGTAGCAGGGGAGGAGTTCCAGGGGAGAAGTCTGAACAGAATTTTCAAGAATGAACAGGAATTACTATCATTTAATGGGCATTCAAAGGATGAGTACCATTCAGCAGAAGCAAACTATGAACAAGTACTTAGGGAGATAGGATGAAAAGCAGAAAAGCGACTGAAGGCAAAAAAGGAAAAAATATTGAGTGTATTTTGATCTTTACTTTACAGAAAATGATATTGAAGATTAGTGTAGTCTCTTAACTGGTTATTGTTAGAACTCGAGTTTGAGGTCATGGGTGAAGAGGTGAGTTTAATTGTGGATTTATGTTTGAGGCAGCAGTGGGCCATATATTGGGATATCAAATACTTAGTTGAAGTTACATGTCTGAGTAATTTAACTCTTATTCCTATAATTGTTTTTTCATGTATATGCCAGGCAGATCAATTTTTCTAGAGGTTACAGAAGTGGACATATGACAAAACTCAAAATCCCTTCCTTGATTGAGGTTATATTTTAATGGGAATAGGGTTAGGTGCGGGGGGGACAGGAAACAAAGGGATATGTTAAAATTTATTTGATTATATTTATATGTATGAACATATATGTGTGAGGTAATATGGATGGTGGCACTGTAGTTTTGAATAGGTGGCCAGGAAAGACCTGAGTGAGATGACATTTGTATGGTGAAGGCAGAGGAATGAGTCATTAGGGTAACAAAGGAAGAGTGTTATCAGAGGAGGGAACAGCAAGTGCAAAGGCCCCAAGCCTGGCGCATGCCTGGCATGTCTCAGGAAGAGGAAGCGCAGTGAGGCTAGAGTGAGGGAGAGATTAGTAGGATGTGAAGAGCAGGCCATATTATACAGGATCTTTAAGCCATTGTAAATGCTTTGATTTTTACTCTGACTGAGATCAAACACCATTACGGAGTTTTGAAAAGGGGCATGGTGTGATCTACCCATATTGTAACAGGCTCACTCTTCCTGTTGTGTGGAAAATACAGCAAGAGATGGAAGCAGAAAAAATCAGTTGGGAGGCCATTGTGATAATCCTGGAGCGAGATGATGGTTGTTGGACAAGGTAGTCGAGGTAGAAGAAGAAAGAAGTGGTTAGATGCTGGCTACATTTTGAAGAAGAATCATTAGTTTTTGATAATGGATTAGATACAAAATGTGGGGGTGATGGAGGAGGTCAATGACTCTAAGGTTTTGGGCATGACCAAAAGGAAAGATAAGTTGCCATTAACTGAGATGGTGTGGGGGAGTAAAGAGATAATAAGCTTGGGTTTAGAAGTGTTTGATTGACATGTGTATTAGACACCCAATTGGAAGTGTTTAATAGTTCATTGGTATAAGAGTCTGGAGTTAGGGTGAGAGATCCAGACTAGAAATAAATTTATAGTTGCCCATGTTTAGGTGACATTTAAAGACTTTTACAGGATAAGATTGCTAAGGCTAGTGTAGTAATAAAAGAGACAGAGTCCACTGAGTGAGCCCTCGGACACCTGACAGTTGAGAAGTCTAGACGGTGAGAAGTAACCTGACAAAGAGAAGAAACGACTAAGAGGCAGGGGAAACCCAGGGCAGTATAACACCCCAAAGCAGAGTGAGGAAGTATTCCAAGAAAGAGGAAATGATACCCATGTCAAATGCTGCTGGTAGGTCAATTAAGATGAGGAGGTCTTACCTATGGATTTATCTGTGTGAGGTTTTTTAGGACTCATTGAGGTATACGTGACACTAGAAGCCAGTTTGAAAATTAACTAGTTTCAAAGACTGATGGAATCAGAAATCAGATTCCAGAAAGTTAAGGCTAAAAAGAAAGGCAGACATTAAAATAGCAAATGAGGACTGTTCTTCCCAGAAGCTTGATTATAAGAAAAAAAATTAAGCAGAAATCCTTGAGATTAGTCGGACACCAACGTGACAAGTAAAAAATACACAAATTTTTGAAGGCAGGTAGGCCAGACTTTCACTGGGCTGGCCAGTGAAAGGAGCCAGGGGAAGAAGAAAGATGGAAGATTTAGAAGAGAGAGGAAGTGATGGACAAAGGTCTGGGTCTGATTTTAGAGCCCGTTCAGCTCCTTGTCCCTACATCCATATTTGGCAGTGAATTGTAATGTTAACAAATTAATTCTTCAGTAGTCTGATACGGGTAGCCATTGTCCAGATACCACAGTCCATGCAATCATCAATAAATGTGATAAAATTATATATATGTTGTGTATATTTTATTCATACATTTATGAATAAATGTGCTAACTGGTATGTATCTGTGTATGCAAATATATGCATGAGCATACATATATACAAGTATATAATAGGGTATATGTTATAAACAATATGTATTTATGTATAAAAATAAAAATACATTTTCCTCCTTCTCTTCTTTTTTAACCCTATTACTCTTGAGGGAAGACTGTAAGAAATTCACATTATTTGCTTTCACTAGGAGAGGGATCTGCTAAACATATCCATAAAACATTATTTGGCTGAGCCCTCAACTCACTAAAATTCTATGGTTCTCAAATGAAAGCTAAACTGAATTGTTTATAATCCAGTGTATATACCGAGTAAAGTAAAATCCCAACAAGGATAACACAAACGCTTCCATGAGGGATGTCTTCAGAGATAGCAAGAGTATCTCTGATAAGATTTCAGTAAGCTCAGAGTTTTATGATAAGAAATAGATTACATTTCCTTTATCTCATAGAGTAAACAATGGAATAAGTTGGGTTTTCTTTATTCAGTGAAAACAACAAAGACATGGAATGCACTGTGTCTCATCTTTTTTCACATGCGTAGAAAGCCAACACAAGGGGCTGGTGTAGGCATAATGGAAGTATTTTCCGCTCTGTTTCTGGATGCTTTATCGGCTCCGACACAATGTGTTCACCAAGTCTAAAAAGAACAACAGCCAAAAAACCAAACAAACAACTTTCACATCTTAGATGAAAGCTTATCTTTCTTTGGATCATACTTTCCAGTGTCCCAAAGTGCTGGCGTAAACCGAAAATTAAACAAACTGCGGCATTGTCGGAAAGAATCCCACGCCGGCCCACCCCTCCCGCCTCTGTTCTTCTCTTCCACAAAGAAGCTACAGTGCCGCACTGAGCAGCCCCTTAAATCTTTATTGTATTTTGCCTCTGGGGCTTGCTCATCACTGCAGGTCTAAAAGTGTCTATTACGATCAGAAATAACTTTAAAAAAATATTGCACCGCTGAGCCAACGAGTAGTTCAAATGACTCCAAAATTGCAAACTTGTAAAATGTAAGGTAGAGTAAGCACTTCAGCATTTGGAATAAACTGACTACTTCACTATGTCATCCTGTGTTCTTGTTTTATAAAGTCTGGGAACACTAAGTGAAAGCGAGAGTACCTATAAAGCCCCTGAAGGAACTTGAGAATTTTCTTTCCTCCCTAGCCACAAAGATGAATAGTAAAGTTTGTCCTATGTAGCTGAAAGCTGTTCTTGAAACCTGCTGCTCCCTTCGCAGAGTGCTTTCCATATGCCCGGGTGGAAAAAAATTGAACTGAGAATTAGAAACTGGTGTTTTTAGATCTAACCACGTGCACGGGCCTTTCTGATAGAAGTAAGATCATTCATTCACTGTTGCTTCTCAGTTTCCTCCTGACAGCTGTGAAAAGAATTATGATTTTTATACTTTCATATTATGGTTGTTCTTGGGTCTTTTAAAAAATTATTTATTTTTTATTGTTGTTCAAGTACAGTTGTCTCCATTTCCCCCCCACTCTCCCTCTCCACCCCTCCCTGCCTCCCACTCTCAATCCTACCCCCTTTGGCTTTGTCCATGTGATTTTTATACATGCTTCTTGATTACACTTCTCCTATTTTCCCCAATTATCCTTCTCCCCCCCCCTACCGGTTACTGTTAGTTTGTTCTTTATTTCAGTGCTTCTGGCTATATATTTTGCTTGCTTGTTTGTTTTGTTGATTAGGTTCCACTTATAGGTGAGATCATATGGTATTTGTCTTTCACCATCTAGCTTATTTCACTTAGCATGATGCTCTCCAGTTCCATCCATGCTGCCATGAAGGGTAAGAGTTCCTTCATTCTTTCTGCTGTGCAGTATTCCATTGTGTAAATGCACCAGTTTTCCGATCCACTCATTTGCTGATGGGCACTTAGGTTGCTTCCAGCACTTGGCTATTGTAAATTGTGCTGCTATGAACATTGGGGCGCATAGGTTCTTTTGGAATGGCTTTTCAGGGTTCTTAGGGTATAATCCCAGCAGTGGAATTGCTGGGTCAAAAGGCAGTTCCATTTTTAGTTTTGTGAGGAAATTCCATACTGTTTTCCACAGTGGCTGCACCAGTCTGCATTCCCACCAACAGTGCAGTAGGGTTCCCTTTCCTCCACATCCCCTCCAACACTTGTTGTTTGTTGATTTGTTAATGATGACCATTCTGACCAGTATAAAGTGGTATCTCATTGTGATTTTAATTTGCATCTCTCTGATGGCTAGTGATGCTGAGCATTCTTTCATAGACCCTCTGGGCCCTCTGTATGTCCTCCTTGGAGAAGTGTCTGTTCAGGTCCTTTGCCAATTTGTCTTTCTGGTGTGGAATCGTATGAGTTCTTTATATATTTCGGAGATCAGACCCTTGTTTTGGGGCCTCTTGATTGTTGTTCTGTCTTTAGGTTAGTATCTAAATGATGTAAAATTTGCTTTAAGAATGAGGTTACACAGAATGGGAGTAGATGGTATTGTTTATAGGTGAAATTTTTATTAAAATAATTTATACATTTCAAGAGCTGCACATGTCTTCAAGTGGTTAGTAATAACATTCAGAGGTTGTGATCAACCTAAATAAAACTAAATATGGTATAGAGAACTTAGAATAATAAAACAAAGATGTATTTTAATTTTTTAAAATAATACTTTTATTAATTACAGGAGAGGTTTTGACATGTGCATTGATGATATTCTCTTTTAATGTGGCTTTGGCTTAATTATCCTAAGTGCTGCTTATATTTGGACAAGACCAAGAAGCATTGTGTGATATATGTGTGCATAAAAGTGCATATACAGATCTTTTAGGTGTATATATATATATATGCATGAATCTGTGTGTATGCAAAGACATGTGTGTTCAACAGTGAACACATGTCTTGGGCAGCATTTCTTAGAACATTGGGCCTTTAGCCTACAAGGGTAAAACTTATTTGGGAGTATAACTTATTTGTCACCTTGCCCTGGCTGGTGTGGCTCAGTGGTTGAGTGCCAGCCTGTGAATCAATGGGTCACTGGTTTGATTCCCAGACAGGGCATATGCCTGGGAAGTGTGGGGCATGCAAGAAGCCACTATACAGTGGTGTTTCTCTCCCTCTCTTTCTTCTTCCCTTCCTCTCTCTAATAAGTAAATAAATAAAATCTTTAAATTATTTGTCACCAAGGAAAACCTCTAGTAAACCTAGAAATATATCTCACAGATTTACATGATTAAAATTAAGCTGCCATACAGTGGGCATTTGTGCAGGAAGGTATGACTGCCCAACGCTGGGAGAGTGCACAGAGGAGCTGGGAGGCAACGGTGTCATTATCCAACTCGGAAACCATGAAGCCTGTGTCTCCAGAGTTTAGTGACAAGGCCACGCCCCTCTGTTTACGTTAGCAGGTCACAGGTGCAGCTCGAGCTCTGTTAGGTCAGTTCAACTGAGCCCTCCAACTCCTTTCTTTTAGGCTCAAGGCCACGGCCCTTGTGCAATGAAAGTTGTATGGCAAGCTTTATTCATCTTCTGAGATTGCATACTTTTGATTCTTTGCAAGGGCATTCAGAATTTTATAATTGTCAAATGTATATATATATATATATGCATATATATACACATATATATGTAGTGACAGTTTTCTTATATTTTTTCAACATCAGTAAAGCTTCATTAACTATTATTTGCCTGTGTCAGGCACTGTGTTAGAGGTTTAGAAAGCGTTATCATATTTAATTGCTACCACCCTGTAAAATAAACACAATTATCACTTCACGATTATTGTGTCATTTAATTGCTACCACTCTGTAAAATAAACACAATCATTATCTAGCTCATAAGATGAGAAAAGTGAAATTAAATATAAGTACTTTAAATGCTCTGTACAAAGTCATGCAGTTTTGTCAAACCAAGATTCAAATCCAGATTTGCCTACTTCCAAAGCACGTATTCTTTTAAATAAACTATACAAAGTTTTTTTTAACTTTGTAGTCTGTGACAATTTTAGGCTTAAAAAGTGGCAAACATAGTACAGGAAATTTTGTCTATTCCTTCACCAGCTTCCTCTAATGTTATTTGCTCACATAAATTTAGATTAATTACAACTACAAATTAACATTCATGCAATACTATTTATTCATCTATAGACCTTATTCAGATTTTGCCTATTTTCTCACTAATATCTTTTTCTGGTTCACATTCCAATTCAGAATCCCACCTTGCATTTGGTGTCATGTCTGTTCAATCTTCTCTGTAATGTGACAGTTCAGTCCTTGTCTTTCAGTGCCTGACGCTTTTAAAGATTGCTGATGATTTGTTTGCTAGAACATCCTGCAACGTGGCTTTGTGTGGCGTTTTCTCGTGGTTGAGGTTATGCGTTTTTGGCGAGATTACTCCAGAAATGATGGGTCCTTCTCAGAGCATTGTATTAGAAGGAACATGATATCAATGTTATACATTACAGAGTAGAAATGTACTTTTCTATATTATTTTTGCCTTGTAATTAATAATAATATTAAACTATAATCCAGCCTCTCAGAGCTCACTGGTAAGAAAGATTAAACAGTTCAAAAGTATTCCATATTACATCACTTAATAGAATCACATTGGCATCCAAGTAGACATGATTAGTTAGAAGATACTTCAAATCCTTCATCCAATTAGCACTGAATCCGTGTGTGTAGAGAAATGCTAGTAAATGTCTAATAATTAGCTTTCTTGGACAGAAGAAGCCCTTATTTTTCACTTGTGCTGATTCTGTGGTGTAAATACTCCTGCCATGGTCAGAACTGGGCATAGATGAGCACAAAATCAACTTCCAGGAGCTGGTGCCAGCAGACTGCAGCTCCCCACTGGAATAACTGTATTGACGTAAGGCATTTTCTTGATTCTAGGCTGCAGTTAACAAGGGACATGACCATAGAGGCAAGACAAATTTAAAATATTCAAGAATTGAATTACCTTAAAAGGCAAATGCTGTAATTCTGAGTCATAATTAAGAATTAAGGTGAAAGAATATCTGTTTTCTTTGCCTCAACACCTTGAAGTTACTTGATTCAAAACCTTAAAAGTGTTATTTTAAGTTGACCAATTTCTAAAGGTTATTAAAAAAGAACTTCAAAAACATAGGATGAAATAGTGCTTGAACAAGAGGCAGAAAAACACCCTCCTGCCGACCTCAATCGATTTTGGTGGCACAGAATTTCCCTAAGTCCTCTCACTAGATGCCGTCAGATTGGAAACCAGTTTTACAGTACACTCTTGCCTTCCTTACTGCTTATTTTGCTGAGGAGGTCACAGCCGATAACAACAGCTACTGCTAGCGAGAGATTCACTAAGTGCCCATTTTAATTGAAAACTTATTTTTTAAAAAAATATATTATCCACTACATAATTGACTTAAAATAATTTTTCACTATTTAAATTTGTACATGCTACTCTGTAAGGGGAAACACACACACCCTCACTGAAAGGCTGCTTTCAGGTATTAGATTTACTAATCAAATATGAAGTATATTTTAAAACAGCCAACAGATAGCATTAATATCCCATACTTTTCCTACATGCATCCCCGTATGCATTTAAAGGAATCAATTTCACATAAGAGTGTTATTTTTTCCAAATAGGTCATCATTTCTACGTTAATTTAGAAGTTTTAATATTTTATGCACACTGCGATGGGCAGAATGGCCCCCCAGGATGGCCATGACCTACTCCTCAAAAGCGACACTGCAAAAGGAACTTTGTAAATGTGATGAAGTTAGAATCTTGAGCCTGGCAGTTTATCCTGGATTATTTTAGTGGACCTAGTACAGTCACAGGCTCCTGATCATTGGGAGGCAGGTGGGCTGGAGTCAGAGAAGGAGATGGGACAATGGAAGCAGCGGCCAGAGAGATGCAGCCGCGAACCAAAGCAGCTTTTCCAAAGGCAAGGAGTGGACACTCTGCTGGAGCCCCCAGGGCACGCGGCTCTCTGATGCCTCGCCTCGGGCACCCGCAGAAGACTCCCCCTTAAGACTTATTTTAGACTTTTGACCCCCTGCACTGTAAGTTAGTAAAGTTGTGCTGTTTTAAGCCACGGAGTCTGTGGTAATTTAGTGACCATCCGTAGGAAACTTGGACACACACAAAACACACTTTGACATTAGATTCATTCCTCTCTTTTATGATTTATTTAGCTTCACTAAGCATAGGAACATCAGGGAAAAAAAGTGCATAAAGTATTTAAGGTCTTGGTGTTCAAAATGAAACCGATGATTACTTCATATGTCTAAAATATTTATTTTTTACCTGAAATCATAGTAAAGTGAATCAAAATCAAGTAAAATGAATTTGCAACCATTATTTTAATATGAAGCCCCTACTTAGAAAAATTAAATATTCTCACAGAATTAAATGCTAATTGTGTCAAAATGCACCTACCTTAAAAATGTTTCTGCTCTGAGGGGGAAAAACTTACTACTTTGTGGTTTATTTATGTTGAAACAAGCAGAAAGTAATACCATAAAAAAAAAGGCACTTTGGTCTGCTGTTTCAGTTGGAAATCTTTTAGCTGAAATTATATGAAACAATAGAAATTAATGGAAATATATAACCCTAAAGTAGTATAAGATTTTTAAGTGTACTTTGGATTAAAGTTTAAATTCTCTCATGATGTCGAATGTATTTTTTCTAGGTTTGAAATCTTGGAAATAGGAAACCAGAAAAAAAAATTAATCAGAATATTCTTTCCCTTTGTTACACTAAATCAAATAGATTATATATGTTTGAATAAATTTTTAAAACTTTTTTTAAAGAATTAAAGCTGAATTTACACTTTAGTAGTATATGTATGATCTAACACTTAGATAATAATAACAAAATAGAAAGAACCATGAGGTAGGAATCGTAAGACCTATCTGGGGTCTATCTTCAAATCAGAACATAACCTTGAAAAAAATTAATGCCTTTAATTCCATTTTTAGTATTACTTGCCCCACCTACTTTATAGGAAATAAGTGAGATATATATAAGTTTTAAAAATACATTGTAGACAGTGAATTACTATTCAAATGAAAAATATAACTCAGGAACAGCCTTGAAATATCCCATAGAATTATGATACCTGGAATGGAAGTAAAATGTCTCCCAAATGGATTCTTTCATTTTGTCCTTGAGAATTGTGTGTGTGTGTGTGTGTGTGTGTGTGTGTGTGTGTGTGTTTCCAAGGCTGCTCATCACTGACTAACAAATTTCAGAAAACATACAGATTTTTACAATAACTGTAGATATGGAATTTTAGACAAATTATTTAAGCCTATGTTTCAAAGTTAAGGAGTTTTAAAGTTATAGAGGTTTACTTATTTGATTATACATATCTAGAAATAAAAAACATGAGCATAATTGTTGTAAGCCTCTAAAGACATTGTTATGATTAGAATTAAGGTTCAGGTGGCTCTTTTTAACATCACAACAAGCTCACACAACGTTAATTACTTAGAAGGGGCCCAAGGTGGTGGTAAATGGGTGGCCTAAAAATCAGATGAGATCTTTGCTATTTCCTAATTATTGGGGAGGTGACAATTCAGTAACTAATGCTGATTAACTGAACCTTTTATTTTTCAAATGTGAATCCAGAACATAAGAAGTAGGAAGATGAGTCAGAAGCATAGCCCATATAATTATAGAAACCTGCACAAAGACAGTAATAATCGTGGTAAAAGATGTGTTCTTTAAAAACACCTCACAACTATTATTATGTATGAGTTATTCTGTAGTTGGAGATTTTCTTTCTAATTTTGTGTCTTAGCTGCTTATACATAACAAAAAAAATGAGACTCAAAATCTGACTGAGCAAGAAAATAGTGGGCACGGGAGTACGTGGAAAGGATGGGTGGGGGCTGGGAAGAAATAAAAAAGAAAATGAAATACACAAAAACACGCGGAAATGGAGGGTTAGTAGGAAACAGGCTGAGAGGACAGAAGATGGGGCTATTGGTCGATGCAACCTACTTTGACAATCAAGGAGTGTTTGAGGCTCCTAGGAAATAACCAGATATAGAGAATATCTGGGACTTCTGTGCTTTGGCAGTAATCAATAAACAAGATACAGATGAACTGGGGACACAGATGAAGATACAAAGTGACAGTGTGGTTTTCAGCAACGTCTACATTCTTAGAAGCCCGGTCTGCTGGTGTTAGAGGTGCCGCAGGAAAACTAGGGAAGAAGATGATAAAGGAAAACATTAACATTGGCCCCAGACCGATGTTCATCGAAGGGAAAGGAAGGATTCCTATGGAAATGAGGGTCCAGGGGTCTTGGGTAAGCTTCACACACATGCAGAGAGGAAGAGAGAGGCAAAAGGAAATTGCAAGACAGGGAAATGCAGCCAATAAGCAACAATTTTGATGTCCTTAAACTTGAGTTAAGACAGTGAAGGAAATAGGAGTTGATGCACATACCGCAAGCAAAGGTATGGCTTCAAATTCCAATTTCGATCTTAGACGGATGGGTATGGCTCGTTGATAGAAGCGCTGGCTTTGGAGTAAAGAAACAAACAAACAACAAGAACCATATTTCAATCCCAGCCCTAGCTAAGTAAAGCCTTCTACAACACAGATTGTGGAAAATCTAATATTTCTTGTTTTTTCTTCTATAGAATGAGGATATTAATAGTCCTTATCTCCAGATTATTGAGAATTAAATGAGAAAATCCATGAAAAAAATCATAGTATTTATGTTTAGAGGAATGTTAGCTACACCACTATTAATATTAACTGTAGGACCTTAGACAAATCCTGAAGCTCTGTCCGTTTTAGTTGGACAAAGCTTCTGATCTGTGACATGGAGAGGATGAGAACAAACTGACGGTCTGGAGGGAGGCAGGAATGAAGTCATCATGCAAAGCGCGGCCCCCTGCAGGCTCACGGTAAGTATCATCTAGTAGTGCTTTAAACTGCACTGGTTTCAAAATAGCCCATTTCACTTTGTTCAGATAACAAAAGTGTATGTATAGTTCCTGATTTATTTTTTAGTTTATGTACTTGATATATTTTATATCAAGAGGAAGGAATCTGACACAGGTTGGTAGTGATATTTACAGTTTTCTTAGAAAAAGCACTGAGGGTAATAGCTTCTAAAAGTTATTAGACCACCCAAATTCTGTTTGTCTGTCTAATTAGCTCTAAACCTGCTTTCAATTTTTAAAATTTCATCCACATCTTCTTAGCCATTATCATGTCTTCTGCCAGTAAAGAGACAAAAGTAGTTGCCTCTGGGAAATAGAAAGTTCTGGGGATACCACCAGTCTCAAGATTTGTTCTCTGATAGTCCAGGAAGCTCAGAGAGTCCCAAAGAAGTTGGACCCAAAGAGGAACACACCAAGACACATCATAATGACATTACCCAAGATTAAAAAAAGGAAAGGATCCTAGAAGCAGCAAGAGAAAAGGAGACAGTTACCTACAAAGGAATTCCCATAAGACTGTCAGCTGATTTCTCAAAAGAGACATTGCAGGCAAGAAGGGGCTGGAGAGAAGTATTCCAGGTCACGAAAGGCAAGGACCTACATCCAAGAATACTCTATCCAGCAAAGTTTTCATTTAGAATGGAAGGGCAGATAAAGTGCTTCTCAGATAAGGTCAAGTTCAAGAAGTTCATCACCACCCAGCCTTTATTGTATGAAATGTTAAAGGGAGTTATATGAGGTATGGAGGAATATCAACAGGGGAGTGGTAGGGGGAGAGGGTGGGAACGGGGCACAGAAAAAGTAGCATAAATGGGAGGTAGACAACAGACAGGGGGAGGTTAGAATAGTATAGGAAGTGCAGGAGCAGGAGGACTTATGTGTATGACCTATGGGCAAAACTAAAGGGTGGGGAAAGGGGGGGTAAGGGGGTGAGGGACAAGAAGGGGGGAAAAGTGGGACAACTGTAACAGCATAATCAATAAAATATAGTTAAGAAAAAAAGAAAGTGACAGATTAAATTTAGTTTTAAAATACTCCCTGATTTCCACTAGCTTTACTTCCTGCATCTTACCATCATTCTTTCAGTGCTATTAAAGCCATGAAGGAAATACTTGTCCCTTCAGGTACTTAGAAATATAAGACTAAGTTTTCCTTGCAGTATTTTCTATTTAATTTTATTCAAAGACCCATATCAACCACATTATTGTAAAGAGATTAACAGAGATTTAGAGTAGGTACTTAACTAGAAGCTACATTATTTTAATTTATTTCCAAATTTAAAAGAAACACACATTTAAAACAGCTATAATTAGAGCAGAGTATAACTCAGTCTTCTTTATTGGGGATCCATATTGCTGTCATTATAAATGTCACTTTTCAGCACCATGTCTATTACCAAACAGAACTCAATTTGAAATGCTAGCTTTTGTGAACAACTTTATCCATTTGTCCAAATGGTATTTGGACAAGGGGAGAAGTTTTTCTCTTTGGGTTCATTTTCAGGTTGTTAGCCTAAACTAAAATAGAGCTTCTTAAAAAGTCTGCCCGAATGTTTACTTAAAGCCGAGAAGGGACAGCTGAGTGTTGAGTGGTGGTGTTACATCGAGTGAAGACACGACTGTAAATAACTCCGCCGTTTGGAAGTGAATGATGCTTTTGACAGAGACGATTATGTCGTATTGACAACATCGATGTCAAACGCGGGGAGGAAATATGAGATTGACTATCAGCAGTTCCCACCAGCGATCACTTGAAATAGCTTCTCTGAGATAAAGTCGTGGTAACATATGCATTCCTCCCATTCCCTCTACTTAACACTCTTTTTCTTAGTCCAGTTCCACTTTGGGGGTAAAAAGGCCTAGTGTTCACACTTTGTCAAAAGAGGATCAAATACTCGTAGCTGTTTCTTTTTAAGTTAATCATTTCCAGGGCATCATTAGTCACTTTTCCCTCCCAAACAAGGGAAGCCGAAATACCCAAGCAAAGAAGCCAAGCCCTGAACTTCTACAGAAGTAATTATAACGTGCGAGTTAGACCTGACATATCTGAAACAAGGCTGGTGTAATGAAAACCTCACATGGGGCTCCTAGCAGCCTTCAGAGTCATTGCTCACATAACTGCTAAATACTGGCTTACGTTTCTGGGGTGGAGAATATTCTTCATGGTAAGGTTTTCAGTTTGGAAAATTGTCATATTTTGGAGAGTCTTGATGAGCAAATAATTTCTCCTATCTCTCCATTTTATTTATTTGTTGTATTATTGAGGTTCTTCCACTAGTATTTCTGTTGAGTAGAAAATTATGTTCTGTTTAATATGCATGAAAAGTGCTTGCATTGTTTAATATTCGTATTTAAACATGTAAAATAATTTAAATATTAAAACTAAGCTACGGCATAAAAGTTAGCAGACATATTTCCTGATCATGCTGGAGTTAGACAAATATGCTTGTATAAGACCTGTGGGTCACTAAATCTGGACCTGGTCAGAAGAATTTGGGGAGGAATTTGGGAGGGCATAGGAAGTCTGTATGGAAAATATTCAGCTCTCATTCTCAGAAGTTGCCCTGGAATATTTATCGTGGCGTAGAGCAGCGTCACTTAGGCCTTTGTGTTAATCCTGCCGTTGTCGCCTTTCATGTGGCCGCGCGTCAGTGACGCGGCTAGTGTATGGAAGGCACAGTTCCTACAATGCGACCTTTCTCTTCGGGGCGGGGACGTGGACAAGAGACCTTTTTTCCCCTTTGGGAAACAAATGTTGTGAGCTTTCTGTCAAAGGATATGCAATTTTGACCCGGTAAAGAAAGTATCCAGTATATGATGCTAGAACCACACTCTTTAAAGCAAGTGCCTCTTTGTGAAATGTGTCAATTTTTGAGGGCTTGAAATTTAGTAAGGGATTTATCAGTTCATTGTCAGAATCACTTACACAGAGATGTTCTTTTCAAAAATGAAAAATGAAATCTATGAATGGAGGGAAACCTAAGAACACACTTTAGTTAAAGAAAATAAAGTAATTTATTAACTATATGACAATATTGGATACTTTATTTCATTTAAAGATTGCCTTGAAATGGAATTTAACAATTCAACTTTGCAGCTTTGTCCTACAGGCCTGAGTGTGTGTGTGCGTGTATGCGTGCAAACATATACATATACATTTATTTTTATTTTTTACCACAGCCTCCTAATTTCTCTCTCATATGAGATCATGGGGTATAGAAGATAGTTTTTAGTGTAAAAGATTGCCTGAAAGAAAAGCTATAAAATGTTAACTAGATTTCTTATTATTCACTAATAAAATAAAATTTTTGCAATAGACCTGTCCCTTTACGCAGAATATGGGAGACCATTCATTATCGTGGACTTTCTAACTTTACTTTCACTCTGTGCCTCAGCTTCCTTCCTTGCAAGATGATAGAACTGAACTAGCTCATGTCCAGGGTCTTTCTGACTCGAAAATTTCATCAATTTATGAACCTTAATCAGAGCACTAATTCAGTAAATATTCTCATATAAATGCTTTTTTGTTCTAAGATGAATTTTTCATTAAGTATTTGAATCTTTTATTGAGTTTATTGTTTTGACACAGCTAATAAAGCTCCCCTCTTCACCAAGGCATTTTAAAATACTGCATCTGTGGAATCTGTCTCCATTTTGTGTAGGTAGTGATGTTCACTTCCACAGGGTACTGGGAATTTCATGTGCACCTCCTAGGTTGGCATTTTTGTTCAGTATCGTCATTACATTCTAGTGGGTCAGAGTGATGAGAGATTTTGTATTCATTCACATTTAGACAATGAATGTACTTAAAGACCTTGACTGGTATTTCTCTCTCTTCTGTGTTCCATTTTTTTTCCACAAAGTAAACACCCACAGTGGGGTCCAGTACTGTGCTAGAATACCCATAACTAAGTGGAGGGTATGTGTTTTGCCCTCATGCTCACTATATAATGGGGAAGGTATGTATTAACGATAAATCACACATAATTTTATAATTACATTAAGAATGAAAGGGAGAAAATACAAAAGCAATGCCTTAGTGGAAATGATTTATACTGTGTTATTGAGAAATGTTTGTCTTAGAAGGTGGCTTTAAGTAGACTCTTGCTGAAGGAGTAGGAGTGGGCCAGGTAGAAGGTCCAGAGGGAACACATTTACTCAGGAGGAACGGCATGTGTGGCGCAGAGAGTGGTTGGCCCTTTCAAGTTGGCTAGTATGTAAAAATATGACACCAAGCCCTGAACTTCTTTAGATGAGTTTGTAGGAAGTCATATAAAAATTTTATATTTATTTTAAAAGTAGGGTGTTTGGACAATATAACTTATTGTCCAAAATGGGGCACTTGGGAGAATGAACGTAGGCGCTGCTAATGATTAAGCTGACAATAGACATAAACCAGGACTTGCCCCCCACCCCACCCAAACAGGACAAATTGTTATCTACTTAAAGATAATATAAAGACAATGAAAAACTTTGGGCCAGGAAGTCATAAAATTTGGCATACATTTTTGAAATAGCATCCTGGCTACTGTATGCAGAGTGGACTGGAGGAAAGTCAAAACTGAAGCAGACCCTTGCAATAGTCTAGATGAGAAATAAGACATAAAAAGTGAACAAACTTGAGATATAATTTGGCCATAAAATTAATAGAACTTGGGGATGGAGTAGATGTAGGTAGGGAAAGGGGGTGTCAAGTCACTACAAGGTTTCCAGTTGTGTAGCAGAGTGAATGGGATTTATTAAGATGTGGACAATTAAAGATGCAACAAATTTGGAGCAGAAGTGGGGAAAAAATCAAGAGATTATTTTGGGGATTTTAAATATGAGGTGCCTGATGCACTTCCAAATGGAGATGTCATGTAGAACTTTCTACCTGGAATATCAATCTATGCAGTCAATGAAAACTTAGGGGCTGTGAACATTTAGGTTTTACAATATGGGGATGTCTGATATACTGGGAAGGAATATTAATATAATAAGAGAAGACAGTCCAGAACTGGGTCCAGAACTGGGTCCAACATTAAGTGATAGGCAAAGAAGGAAGAAACAACATCTTTTTTTTTTTTTTTTAAGATTTTATTTATTTATTTTCAGAGAGAGGAGAAGGGAGGGAGAAAGAGCAATGTATGGTTGCCTCTCACATGGCCCTCACTGGGGACCTGGCTCGCAACCCAGGCATGTACCCCAACTGGGAATCGAACTGGGACTCTCTGGTTCCCAGCCCACGCTCAATCCACTGAGCTACACCAGCCGGGCAGAAACAACATCTTTTGAACAATTAAGGGGAAGCATTCTGTACACCTTTCGGGAGGCCTCGTGGGAATTAGTCTTTGTAGCCTTTTTGCTTGCTTTGTTGACCTTGATAACACACTTCTATTACTTTACCCTCTTTGCCTATTTTGCCAAACTCCCATTCCCTTGAATCACCTCTCAGATCAACTACTTATGCACAAATCCTCGACTCAGGCTCTGCTTTGGGTCTGTGAAGGAAGAACCAAAGGAACAAAAACATGAGCAGGAGAGTGTATTATTGCAAAAGCAAAAAGGCCGTGTCAGGAAGGAAGGCATGGGGACAGATGGGAGTGCTGCGGAGGGGCCGAGCAATGCAAGAAATGGCTTGGAGATATAAATCACCGGCGATCCAAGAAAGAACTGGGATGGTGCAGTGAAGGGAGGCGTGCCTTAAGAAGTGACGGAGTTGATTTGGGTTTGAAGGGAAGCTGAGAAATTAGGTACTACTTGGAGTGGAAATGTGGAATCAATGGAACATTTTGTTTTGCTTCTCATTTTTTTTATGTGAAAGCTGATGGGAATGATCCACTAGAGAGACATGGAAGAAATAGGAAAGGTAATTTTGTTTTAAGTGTTACTTGAAACACTACAAAAGACTGATTTTTTTTTAAGATTTTATTTTTATTTATTTTTAGAGAGAGGGGAAGGGAGGGAGACAGAGAGGGAGAGAAAGAGCAATGTATGCTTGCCTCTCACATGGCCCTCACGGGGACCTGGCCCGCAACCCAGGCATGTGCCCTGACTGGGAATCGAACCAGGACCCTTTGATTCCCAGCCCGCGCTCAATCCACTGAGCTACGCCAGCCAGGGCTAAAAGCCTGATTTTTGAAAGATGGTTACTTCCTGCTTTGTAATAAAAAGAAAGAAGGGGACAACTAGATGTGAGAGTGCAGATGCAGAGTGAGTAATGAGAGGATGATGCAGTATATGATGAGGTTTCTATATTCTCAGTGAACTGTGAGGTCAGATTATGTGCTGAGAACAAACGAGATGGGACAGGTGAAGGAGCATGGAGAAGGTCCTGAGTAGTCACTGTGATGGAGAGAGGGAAATCACCTTAGTCTCTCTGTGTTAAATGACCACTTGAGGCTAGTGGTCATTACTGAAACATCATCCCAATCTTCTCTGGTCTAAGGTTTTTCTCCAGCTGTGCTCAGCTCCATGGATTCAGGCCCAGAGAAAATGCATTGTTGGGTTCATCACTAGGGTTTGCAAAGTGATTGTGATGGAAAAGAAAAGAGCCCAGGGCATCCAGGGTATTTGCTGCAGAGTCATTATTAGAAAGGCTCTGAAACAAGAGCTAGTGAAGGAGGGAAGTGAATTCCTGAGGGGGATGGGTAGATAGTAATGAAGCAATAAGGATAAAGGACTGCAGTCCCCTACGAAATCAAAGAATTGTCACAGTGGCAATGCTCCAGAAGAGTACAAGGTGTAATAACAAGAGGATCTTTAAAGCAGGGGTGTCAAACTCATTTTCACCGGGGCCCACATCAGCCTCGCGGTTGCCTTCAAAGGGCCGAAATAATTTTAGGACTGTGTAAATGTAACTACTCCTTAACAGTTAACTGAGAGCTTGGCCAGCTGCAGGGTAGAAACAAGGTGGAGGGCCAGATTCGGCCCGCGGGCCTTGTGTTTGCCACCCGTCCTTCAATGGAATGATTTTGCTTGTGCTATGGTTTTTGGTGATGAATTCTGTTAGATATACACGTTTCTCAGAATTCCTACAAATTCAGTTCTAAGCTGTGATAGGAATACACAAGGATAGCTTACGTTTTACTTTGTCTTAGAAAAATTGCCTTTACATTTCCCCCATTTGTCTAAGGCATTCCTTTGAACTGGGCATTCACATTACCTGTTCTAGAAGGCGGTACAAATCTGATGTGGTTGTCTAAGAGTCTGGGAGCCAAATCTGTCTCCTTCTGCTTTACCATGGGACATCAGGGACAAACTAAGCTGAAGAAATCCTGATATCAAACACAAATGGCATTACTTTCTCACAGAAATTTATATTGTCCAATTTCAACAATATAACAATTGTCATCTTATGGTCTTTATATACCAAACTATTGACAGGTATGTAACAATGCCATGTTTTATTTATTTTGTTTCCTGAGACTTTGCATGTGTCAATTGCCTGAAATGGTTTCCTTCTATTACATCATATTCTTCCTTCAAAACCTCATCAAATATTATCTCCTGCGTGACACAGTTCTACTTGACCATTTCTGGCCTTCCCCTCAGTTTTGTTAGTGTACCCATCCTGTGTGCCAGAATAGAATTCTATAACTTATTTTTTGTCATACTCTATTATAATAACTTATTTACATGATTATCTCTTTACTTGACAGTGAGTTTATTCATCTTGGATTCTTAGTGCCTCACCCAGTTTCTGGCATATTTTAGGTGTTAAGCAAATATTTGTTTTAAAAAATTAAAAAGTAAGCTGATAAATTCCATTTAACTCTTACAAAGCATGCAGCCATCACTAGCAACCATCGTGATATTAACTGGCACACACAGTTATAAACCTGTGTAGCGATTCTTGTGTAGTTGATTCTCAGAAGAAAAGCGTCACGGAGCATGTTGCCATAATGAAGCGTGTCTATAATCTGGCATTTGTAAGCCCTGTGCCGTGGTGGCCTAAGTGTGGTTTAGCAGGTGGAGAGGAAGGGGAAACTATGCAATACTTTGTCTTTGTGAGAGGACACAGGAGCAGAGATTGAAATGCAGAATGGCAATCAGATGAAAAGGTTGATGAGATCCTAAATACCTCCCTCAAGCCTTCGGAGGGCCCCAGGGACTAATCTCAGGACGGCTACAGGCTGCTGAGGGAAGGGAGAACCTAGGCTGCCTACCACGAAAATAACAAAAGATAAAATGAAACCCACTTATCTGATTTTAGAATTTTATCTGGACACAGACACCTTCAAATTATTTATTTATACACCATGATATCAAACTCTATCTACTTCCACTCCAAAGGAAACTCTTAAATAATCAAATAAAATGTTGAGGTTTCCTGCCCAAGTTAATCAAAGAAGAAAAAGAAAAATGAATTAAGGGTTTTGAGATGTTTTTCTAATAACTTATTTTTAAGTAGAATATCAAGAACTATTAGTTGTTTTATGTTATTGAACACAGAAAAGGCTATTTTACTAAGCAGATTTGTATGCATTAGGTCTATATATTCTTAGTGTTAACACAGACTAAATACAAGTACTTCTTTTTATCTTCATATTATAGAATATGAGACATTTTCTAAATGTGGAAATCCTTCAAATAGGTCAATTTTCTCTCAAAGATGGGGCTTAAATGTTTCTATATTCTCATTTACAATAAAAACTAATTTTAAATTAGTCTAACCACGTACATTTAGCATGGATTTTAGACATTTGAATAACACGTTTCTAATAATGCCAATCTTACAGTCACACCAGCTTTATTTTGACTTTAAAAATATATTTCCTTTTTAATATAGTAGCTTAAGCTATTAAATCTGCTAACAGTTTGAGGAGAACGACAGGGTAAGTGATGGGTATTTTCCACATAAGGAAATTGAGGGAGATAATTTTATTTACCAGAGGCCATTGCCAACATTTGGGAAGTAAATAACTAGTTCGGGTTTTTAAGACACAAAGGCAAATTAATAGCACAAATAGATTTGGATGCCCTGGTGCCCGAATAAATAGATTTTTATTTCTGTGTCAGTCTTTGTTTCTCCCAACTTTAAGAGATTCTATGTTTGGGGATGAGGAAGAGGGTGCATCTTTGTGGCTTCAGAATATCTAAGAATAAATTTAGATTTAAATAGGAATAAGGGAGGAAATATTAAAAAAGAAATACAAAGGGGAGTACAAAGCTAGGATGACCGGTAGGAAGAGAAGAGAACATGCAGGGAAAGGAGCTGTAGAAGGTTGCGTTGGCAGGGTTCCCATGGTCACCTCCGCAGCCCAGCTCAGGCTCTGTTCACATGGTCCTATTTTAGGGAAAAGGTAGGTGGAAAGTCTCCTGATAACAATCAAACAAACTGGTATTTAAAAAAAAAAGCAGCCTGCTTCATCTGGAGTGACAAAAAATGACAATAATAACAATGTCTGCCTATATGGACACAGGCCAGGAGTTAGAAATCACATAACATGGTAGCTAACATGAACAACCAGATATCCCAGGCTGAGAGGCTAAGTAAACCTTAATTTTTGGGTCCATGCATTGGAGGAAATGGAGAAGGAGAAACAATACCTTAAATAGTCTCTCCTGATTCCCATGTTTCTAAGCAGAATGGACGTCAACTTCTTAAATCTTAAATTGTGGTTTCTAGGTCATTGATTTGCTACATTTATTTGGGAATTCCTGTTTTGGGGGATTGTCATGCATTAGATTATCCTGTTTTTATTTTATTTTTATTTTGTTTTGTTTTATTTCCCTTTATATTTTCCTCATGAATGTTTTCTACCAATCACCAGGTCACTGGCCTGCATTCACTGAAGAATTAATCACTCTCCTAGATAGTTTTCCATATCAATTCTATTCATCTTCCTGCATGATTTCTGCATTCATGTGGATAATACATTCCGCACCCTTTCTTAACTTCTTCTATCTTGAAGATCTTCATCTTTCCTCTTGTTCAGTCACCCATTTCATGACTAGAACTAGTACTCAACTAGTTCATACTAGCCAGTAAAATAGGTATACTAGATACTAAACCCTTTCCGACCAGACACTCTGCCTCCCTCTGGGGGTGGGACCTCTCCGGGGCTCTCCCCAGTTCAGCAGTTGAAGGGCAGAGCCAGGGTCACCTGAAGAGGACCACCAAGACCCTGCTCCAGCTCTAGGGGCAACAGTGCCTGAAATGTTTTGGATGCGAGCCCTGTTCATGGCCATGCCCACAATCTTATCAACATCTGAGACTACGTCCTCCCAGAACTATATGCCCCTAATTTACTCTCTAATTCCCCAAGTCCATCCTTCCACTTTTCATATGCCTTTGCTTCTCTTTGCTTGTTCTTCCACCTCACTGAGCACCCCCTCCCTTGAGCAATCAGTTTGCTCTCAGACTATCAGCTGCTCTGCCTCCACTTTCTCCTCTATTAAATTTTGGTCTATTATTTTAACTCCATTCTCTCCAACACCACCTCCTTTTATTGCCTTGTCCTTCTACCACATGTGCTCTGTAAAATTTAAATTAAATTAAATCCACAATCCATCTTCTTTGATCTTACAACCACCCAAGCTTTGAAGAGAGCTGGAGAAAACCAAATAAACTCACAGATCTTTATGTGCCTCAGTACTGCCTGGTGGCTTTTACAGTCCAGGTCAACTCTGTTGTTCCTTATTACTTATTCCAAATTCATAGTTCTCTCCTCTAGTGCCTAACCCATCCCTCAGTACAGCCCCTTCACTTCTGCCAGAGATTTTACTCCAGTTTTAGAGAGAAACTTGATATTCTTTGGGTGGGTATACACTGGTGTTTATATTCTGCTACCTCGGGCTTCTGGAAATTTGACCACTTCTTTACGGTTTTTACTCTCAGAGCCAAGAGAGGAAGTTTCCCTCCATTGTCCAAGGCCGGCACCTACTCATGATTTTTTTTTTCAATTTTACCATTTTTCATCACCTCTTTGTCTTTCCTCCATCAATGATTCTGACTTTCTTCCTCTGCATTGGATGATTTCTCTAAGATTGAAAATGTATTGTCATATTAAAAAAGAAAACCCAAGCCCTGGCCAGGTGGTTCAGTTGGTTGGAGCATCATCCCATACACCAAAAATCTGTAGGTTTGATTCCTGGTCATGGCACATACTTAGATTGGTCCCTGGTCAGGATGTGTATGGGAGACAAATGATAGGTGTTTCTCTCTCACATTGATGTTTCTCTCTTGCTCTCTCACTCTCTCTCCACCTTCCTTTCTCACTCTGCCTTCTCTCTCTCTAAAATTTATAAACATGTCCTCAGGTGAAGATTTTAAAACATTGTTTGGAAAAGAAAAAAAGAAAACCCAATTATTTTTTTTACCAGATGACTCTTCTTGCTACCACTACTTTTATGATTTTTTTTATTGGAATTGAAACCCTTCTAATTCAGGTCACCAATGTTTGCCCATTTGTCAAATACAATGGACATTTTTTTGACTTTCATTTCACCTAAACTTTCTGAAGCATGTTATGCTATTGGCAATTTATTCTATTGTAAGCTGCTCTACACCCTTGACCTACAAGATCTGCTTTTCTTTCTGTGTGAGCACGCCTCAGCTTCATTCAGTTGTCTATCAACTAAAGCATTTGATTCATCTTGGATTCTATCAGTCTTTGTTTCTTTAAATATTTCTCTCTCTCTGTATTACCTTCTCTGTAATTAAGTTTTAATAATCATTTGTATGATATTTTCATCTGTCTATAGAATATCTCCAGCTAGCTAATGATATTAAAATTAATAGTGATTATTCATTGCACCAGCATTTATTAATCACTTTATTCAGGCACTGTGCTAAGGTATTTTCTTACATTAACTGATTTACTCATCAAAATTCCTGAATCCCCTCCCCCATTTTTATATCTGAGAGGTGAAGCAAATTTCCCATGTCACACAGAAATTAAGTAGCTGAATTAGGATTTAAAGTCAGCTTATAGAACCTCAAAGCCCAAACTTTGAACTCCATTACTGAACATGATATATCCAAACTTTAACTCATATTCCCTAAATTTTTCATCATCCTATATAATACTTCAACAAACATAATCATTTAGAGCAGAAATGAAAACAGAAAACTTGAAGGCATGCTAGATTCTACCCTGCTCCATGCAGTAAGCCCCCAAGTCCTGCTAAGCGCTTATACCTCTTCCCTACATCCTTACCTGATGTTACTTAGTTCAATGGTCTATTCTTTCCCTTCTGCCTTACTGAAAAAGCTTGCCAACTGGATTACGCACCTTCTTCTCATCTTGGTGTCCTCCAATTTATCCTCCAGGAACCATTTATCTTCTTGTACCATATATCTGATTATATCATACCACAGATAAATCCCTAATGACTCCCCATGCCCTGCAGCTGTGCTCCTCAGAGTGCGTGTTGCGTATCACTTTCCACCAGAATCACCTGGAGAGCTTGTTAAAAAGCATCCTCTGAAACCATACCAGGATTTCTGAGTTAGAATTGATGGTGGTAAGACCTAGACTCTATATTTTTAACAAGCTTCCTATGTATTCTCTTTGCACACTAAAATCTGAGAGCATCTGGCCTCCAGATCAGGTGCAAACACTTCAGAATTTCTCAGAAATACCATGTGACTCTGACTTGTTCCCCTCCATTCTTTGCCACTCCTGCACCTACTCTCGCACTTCCAGGTATGCATAAGTTTTTGCAGTTCCCCCTAATACCAAGCTTCCTTAAGTGCGGGGGACTTCGCCTGCGCTTTGTCTATTACCCGGAGGCCCTTTTCCCTGTGTGCCTGGCAAGTTACTGTGTGTTTGCTCATGCGAAGCTGTGCGTTGCATACCTAGAGTCCTCGTTCGATTGAAAGTCTATCCCAGTACAGTGAGCTACATTGTCACGGTGACTGTGTGTTGTGAAATCTCCATTTAAAAAAATACCATTTCAAGGTCAGGCTGTGTGTAAATCAAGTTATGGCTGAGGAAAATGGAATTAACATGAACTTGGCATGTACTCCACATGTAGGTACTTGAATCTTTTAGCAACTTCTCTGTGGTTCGTGACTGATTATTTGGTTGGCAATTCACGTAATCTTTTTGGAGAAGAAATTCACATTTGCTGGCCTCTCTCCCAATGAGAATACCAATGGAAATGAAAATCAAAGAAGCTATTTGGTCATCTACCAAAAGCTCTAATCACAGAAACGTAAGAAGGAGTAATCTAATTGAAATCTCTATATGTTCTGTTTATATTGACGTGTCACACTCTTAAATGATTCAGGAAGAGGAGGGATATGGCTAACCATGTTTATCACTAGATGTCAAACTATGCTTTACTCTTCACAATTTAACCTGTGAATGTGTGATCTTATCTTTATAGATGAGAAGACTGAGTTCAGAGATGACAAGACTTGGAAGAAGCACCCAGCTGAGAGGAGACAGCTGGAACTTGAATGCAGGTATCTTTATGTTCTTTCTTCTACTGTAGGTATGTTTTCTTATTTTGAAGTACAAGGGTATGGAAATTTTGTCTTAGTAAGTAAAACTTGGTTTAGAATTTTTTTCTCAGAACAGTAGAACTATAGTATTTTTTCGAATAAGAGACAATATTACCTTCCACATAAATTAGTCCCTTTAAGTTTCAGAGAATGACATTAAGGATAATATTTTAAGTTGTTTTTTTTTTCCTAACTGGTCTTTATGTCTTCAGCAAGCACAGAGAAGAGTAACATATTGCCCATTACTCAGGAGGCATTTCATGCTAATACCTGTTTGCCAGATTGGCTTACCCGACCAGTAGTGGCACGGGGAAAACAAAATCTGGGAATTCAAAGCAATGATTTCCCTACACCTTTCCCTCTCCCCTCCTTACCAGCACCCTCTCCTTTCCCATGTCCCGCCTTCAGAAACTGGGACAGCTGGTCAGCCACCTCATTTCCCTAACAGTTGCATGCTGACTCTGTCACCAAGCTGTGCATTTGTTAGAACATTGGATTTTTTTATAAGACTGATGAGGAAGAGATGACAAAAATACTGTGCATTGTTTCTCCTAAGGTTCCTGATGTCATGTGTGTGTGTGTGTGTGTGTGTGTTCGTATGTTCATCCCTCTAAGTCAGGGGCAACTATTAGGAGAGAGCCAGATCTCTTTAATGAGCCTCGAGGTAATACAAAATTTATGTGCCTTCACCTACAGCTGGGTGAAGCCTGGTGCACAAACAGAAAGGGGGGAGGCAGGAAGGGTCAGTTGTTTATGGTTTTGCTGAAGCATGTATCCTGGCTGCTACTGGGCATGCTGACCCACTTGTTCATTTTTAGGAAGAAGTGGATACTTTCAATGGGAGAAACTCAAGCATCAGATTTGCTCCTTGGAGCATTAATAAAAGGGCTCAGTTAGCTTCATCTCATTATTTTACTATGAGTATTGACTTTGGCCTAGAGTCATGTATAGATAAAATGGTGCAAGGGCTTGTCCTAAGTGATTACTCAGAATTACAAATCATTTCACGTGTAACTGAATACTGCAGTCTAGCTGGCACCCTGCCCCTTGCTACTCCCCCCTCCCGTCTCTCTAATAGGAGCGCAAATCCAGCTTTGTCTGAAGAGGCAATTAATCTTATTCACTGAAAGCTGAATTTTAATTCACCAGCATGTGGAGGACATATTTGCCTATCACACAGAATTAGTTTAACAGAGAATTTAGAAAAAAAATATTGGAGGTCTTGGCATTCTTGGGCAGGCAACACATATCTTGTAGGTACATTCTTTTATTAGCCATCTACATAGTACAGATAAAATCTTCCTTTTGTATTCATAGCTCTATCAGGGGTTTATTTTGTATTTGAAAGTGGCTGATTTACATCTCATTTTATGTGAAGAAACCCCCAAGATATGTGTGTTTGGGAAGAAAGTGAACATCAGGTGAGAAAGATAAGCTGCAGTTTTCTAGGGGTTCTAAAAGGCTATTATTTTTAAGGGCACCATTTAGAGATGATCAGAAAAATAAAAGGACACATAAAAATTCTAGACAGCCTAAACACATCCAAATAAAATCGTACGGAAGGGTGAGCATTGAGGTATGAAGTAGCCGGCGCTGCCCCAGCGCCGCTGGAGACGCTCACGCAGAAGCTGCTAGTTGAGCACCAGGTTTCCCTCATGCTTCTGCTGAACCATTTTCCCCTGAGCGGGACCCTAGTGTTTTGTCTGAGGTTTGCTTCATGTGTAGACAAAGTGTTAACACAAAAACAAAGACAGAAAACACAGAAACAAAAAAGAAAAGACACCTTCCCGAAGCAGCTTCTTAATTCAAGAGATTTAGACAAGAGTGCGATTTAATGCATGTCCATGCTTAGTGAGATATCAAGTTCCCGTAAGGTCAGAAAACACATGGGCTCTGATTTGTACTTCTATTTAACATGGCGCCGGGCAAAGCCTCCCTTGTGGTACAGGCAGGTATCAAAACATGTTACTGCCTCCTCCTCAGCAAAAGAGGGAATTGAATAATAATAATAGGCGTGCAGATGCTCTTGTATGCCAAACAATAATTAGTAGAGCATAAATCTTAAGGGTTTACTCTAAGATAGTTAAAAGGCACTATTGGCTTTTCTGCAACTCCTTCTCCAGTTATGATTGTCCTATCCCCTGGAATTAACTCCCCAGCATGATTTCTCCCATTGCCTCTTTTAGGAATGCACTGTTGAATGCTTAATAACGAGATGAGGACCCAGGGAACAGTGGAACTCCCAGGGGAACTCTTCTTGAATTTGTCTTATGTTCTGAAAGTCACTTTTTTTTTTTTTTGCGTTGTTTGTACTGTTGGCGAGCGTGGGGTGGGAGTGAGCCAAGTGCAGACAATCTACCAGATTAAATAAGCCTGATAGTCACCGAACGTCACAGTGGGCCTGCTTGAACTAGGCACAGGGTTGTAATGTCACTCAGCTTTATTGCCTTGTCAAACCATTTGCAGTGCTAAACCTGGCCATAATTCTTATTGGAAACAATTTTAAAATTTAAGGTTTTCAATTATTATCAGAAAATATTGCTTTATGTGCCATAAATATATATTTCAGAGTTCCTGTGTAAACTGTGTGTTATCTATATAACTGGAATTTAAATTACACAGAACTGAAATTTGGATATGTAAAAGCCCAGAACCACATATATGCAGACAGGTACTTATAAATGTTCCAAGACTTGCATGATGCGCTGAATGTACAGCGTCCATCTTCATATACTTAATTTCTGCATCCTCTGCCACTGTGTGAGGGGCCTAAATATATTTCAGAGAAGACGTCCTGTTTTGCAACTCTTTTGACTATTTTGTGGTTATATCTTCCAAGCTGCAACTATTTGACAAGGTAAGACAAAATAAATGAAAAGGCAGGATTTTCAATTTTCTTGTTGCTTCTCAAAGTATATGAAACATGTTTTATTTCATTCTTCACACACATTACTTGAAATGCACACCCTTTATGGGAGATCATGGGCACTATTCTACTGAATCCTCTCATGTCAGCCTGCTAGCACATTCCGTACGCATAGAAATCTCTAAGACATACGCCAGGGACCGCACGATATTGGGCAAACTGCACGTTAATTAAATCATTTTGTGCTGCGGTTCTTAACAGATGGCGCGCGAAACACGAGAAAACTCCTGAGCAGTATGAAAAGTGCTAGCATGCTTTCCAGTATGAAGGTGAAGAAACTCCACAAGCTCCTGTTTTGGATGGAGAACTTATTTCTCCTTTCTCCATCAAACAAAAGCAAAAACAAAAAAACAACAAACAAACCTACTTAGAACTCTGAGCCCAAATAAATAGGTGTATTTCCATAAAGAATTATTCCTTTAAGCCTCTAATCTTCTATCCAGATTGTCCTGGATATTCCCAAGTCTATTTAGAGGGGGTCTATTTGTTAAGGTAAGATTAATTGAGGTGTTAAATTAATATAAATAAGTTCACTGTGATCAGGGCTATGTTCAGGCGCAACCTTATGAAGCAGGTTTCCTTATATCCATTCTCAGATGGGAAACAGAGTCCCTATTAATTACGTGTATCAGCTAATTTGCTCAAGATAGAGGAGGTAAGGTTTGAACATGGGTCTTTTGACTCCAGAGCCTATGCTTTTAAAATAGTTTGCCACCTTGTCTTTTTATAAACTATGAAGAATATATAATTTTAATAGTCTAAGATATTAAAGTGACAACAATGGAAAGCAGAGAGAAAACCAGAGTCATGAAAGGAATTTCCGTGTCTTAATATTTCTAGATCCCATCTCAGTTACAGCAGCAAGCGAAGGTTCTTAGATAGCTTCATAAGCCATTTGCTAAGCAGCCGTCGCAGTTTAAGGGCTTCTAATAAGGGTTCCCCTTCCACAGTATGTGAAAACAGTTTCCTGGGTTCACAGGTGTGGAGCAAGCACTAGTTGTTCAATTTATTTGGAGGAATGTTAGAATGTTTTCGGTTGCAATTCATCAACAAGCTCAGAAATCCTAAACAGTACGAAATTTTTTTAAAAAGTGTCATATACTAAGCCTGACAGGGAGCTGCCTCAGGGTCAGGTCATCCAGCAGCTGCACAATTGCATGGCCCAGGATCCAGACTCTATTCCTCTTCCCACTCTGCTTTCTTCAGGAAAACAACCCTCGCCCCTCTTGTCCTCAAGATGGCCACTCAGTTCCAGGCATCACGCCTCCCAATACCAGCGCCAGAAGCAGAAAATGCAAGTGCCTATATCTTGTATATTTTTGTTAATAAACACTTTCCTGGAAGTGCCTCCAGACTATTTCTCTTCACATACAGTATATTTCCATCTATACCTTGGTCCCATGTCAATCCTGAAACCAACCACTGATAAAGGAAATGGGATATGTTCCTCTGATGAATGATGATTTTTCAGAGTCAATTTGGCTGAGTGGCCCCACAACAAAAATAATTTCTTTGCTCTCAGGGTACCCACAGGGAAGCGAGTTCCATTAGGGGTCCCACACACCAGCCCTGTGCTGCGGAAGGAGGAAGAAGCAATGCACATGGGCATCAGGAAGAGAAGCCCCTTCCTCTTCTAGTGCACAGCACCCCCAATCCCCGGTATCAAAGGTGAACCTCCTGCCAGCTGGCGAGGAGTAACGGCCCACTACCGCAAGCAGCCAATGAGGGATGGCTTTGGAGCCGAGCGGCAATAAACTGGTAACTGGCACAGCTGGCTTGGCTGTCAGATCACAGCTCTTTCATAAGAAGAGCCTTCTGAGATGTTGACAACTGAGCACCCAAGAAGGCTTTATGAAAAGAAACAGCTATAGAGCTTACTCTAGAAGTTATGGTGTGGGTGCAGAGAGCAATAGCTGTTTTTTCACTCAGAGAAATATATCAGAAACCTTATGTTTTCTATATATACACACATATATATGCTTGTATATACATTATAGTTTGTTAAAATATTTTTTTAAAGAATGTGAGAAATGGATAAATTTCCCTAGGAAAATAGGAATCTTCATACCAAAGCCTAAATAATAGTGAGTTCCCAGAATCTTAGTGATTAAAAAATAGGTTGGCTCCTGGTTGGTGTAGCTCAGTGGATTGAACAAGGGCCTATGAAGCAAAGTATCACCAGCTTGATTGCCAGTCAGGGCACATGCCTGGGTTGTGGGCCAGGTCCCCGGTGGGGGGCATGCAAGAGGCAACCACACGTTGATGTTTCTCTCCCTCTCTTTCTCTCTCCCTTCCCCTCTCTCTAAAAATTAATGAAGAAAATCTTACCTTTTAAAAATAAATAGGTTGGAGAGAGGAGAGGAAAAGATGGAGGGAATTATCAAAATGTTTTGGATATTTCATTCGAGAGCCTAATACCCTAAGATAAATCCTAACTCCTGTTCCTTTTGTAATGCATCTGTGGAGAGAGAATGGGTGGGTAATCTGCTCAGGTTTACCATCTATTCCTTCATTCATCTTCCTAGCAAATATTTACCAAATGCCTCCATGTGCTATGTGCTGTGTCAGATGCTTAAGTGAGAAACAGTGGGAGTGAAGAAAGAGTTGTACCATCAGGAAGGTGAATAAGATTCAACGTGAACTTCTGGGCCTGAGTCCTGAACAAGTCAGCCAGGCTCTGCCAAGGCCAGGGTACAATAATGCACTAATATATACTACTTCCCAGGAGGTCCAACTGGAAATAGACGAAAGGGGTTCATGTTCTGTTGTACAGCAGGTCCCAGAATAACGTGGTTTTGTTATAACATCAATAATGAGATGCTGTAGGAACTTAACTCTCATTTATATCCATTAGCCTATGGTAAAAATTTTGCTTAAAGTCACCGAACCCATTGCTGATGTTCATTGAGGACTTATTGTAGCTCCATGTTCTAATTCCCACAACTAAGTGCTCTTAGGGAGGGGATGCCAGGGGAAACAATCCCCATGATCTTTATTCTCTACCCTTTCTTAGAAGATCTTCAAGCCATAAAAGATTGCAGAGACAGCTCCCTTTTTAGGTGAATATTATAGTCATCAGTCATCCAGTTCCTTAAGACATATGGAAACCCAACCTTCCATCAAAGGAATGCACGTCCTGCCAGATTGTCTAAGCAGAACCATATTTCTGTTTGAAATAACATTCAACTTTAAAAAGATTTCTATATAAAAAACTTCTGACTTTTGGTGAGGTCTAATAAAGCTACTATTTATGCAACTTAGTCTTTGAACCATTTTTAAGTAAAAAATGCTCAAATATATATATCCAAATGAGTATCCAATAAAATGTGTCATAGGCCCTGAAGACAACTTCAGAGAAGTTTCTTATTTTTTTGTTGTTGTTTTTAAGTCTATGGTTAGAATAAATAGCCTTGTAAGGTGACTATCTCAAATATTCTTGTATATAATTACTCAAAAAGTGATTGACTTAATTTCTAATAACGGATAACAACTCGTATAAAACAAATTCCCTTTCACTCTGTATCAGTACCTGCTTAATGAGCCAGCCGAAAGTTGTTGGAGTAAAACTTGTTGGAGGCCTAGCATTTGAAGGAATGAAATATGAAGAAATAGCAAATCTACAATGCTACATTGGCAGTATCCAAAAATCAAAAGGAGAATGTGAAGAGGGAATGAGAGAAGATGTAAAGGAAGAGTGAAGGAGATGAAGAAGATAAAGTAGGAAAAAAAGAAAAAAAAGCTTTATTTCTGAAATTCCAATGCATTATTATAAAAGTTACACAAATAACTACAGAAGAAGAGAATTCTAGATGTTTGTATGAAAAGATAATGCATGAGGCACCGTTGAGAATTAGGAATGCTGACAACAGAATTTAAAATGTTGTTATACTTATTGTAAAATTGCATTGCTTCTACTTAGTCCATGAAATATATGCCTTTGGGGACGCTGGTTAACGTAGTCTGGTTGATTATGTTGTTTAAACATCCTGTGGTGAAAGCAATCTGGCAAACTAGCCACATTACAGGCCAGATCCGAAGGAAATTTACCAAAAGAAAGAAAGTTGTCTGCTGTCAGTTCAACTCTATTTGTACGTGGTGGCCCTATTGAGAACATGATTGGAAATAACTTCAAGAGCTTGTACCATCATATCTCTTTGTAAGAATACAGTGCACAATCAACTACATCATATGCACTACTTGTTATTATCATTTTACAAATATCATGCTTGGAGTTCTGATTGCCATTTTAGACATGCTAGATACAAAGGTTAATAAGGTATAAATCCTTCCAAGGAGCTTATAGTCCAGCATGCTAAATAAACCCTTAGGCTTCTAAAATAGAAAATAAAAATCAAAAGCTATGCTTCTATGATTATTAGAGAATTGCTGGGTCTTGGAGATTATTTTTCTGTTAACATAACAATTTGAATATGGCATGTGACTTACTAATATGACTACTGGTTTAACTCTGTAGAATTTTTTGAATCATTTGGCATTGGTTTGAAACAGCCTCTCCTGAAATTAGGGTTACCAATAAATTGGGCATAAACACGGGGCAGGGGGATACAAAGGAAGTTCTCTTTAGCAATTCAAATTGACAATATTTTTGTGCCTTACCCATGATGCACTAGTACTGGATCAGATCCCGGCCCAGGCAGTTATAAAGAGGTTGGGGAAAAGTACCTTGAAGTGCTCTGGGATGAGAGCTGTAGCCCAATCAACCTGAGTTAGACCATGTAGACAATGACCGATGCTGAGCAAGGTATTGTCTCTTTTCACAGACTCAGGTACTAAACTCATCAGAGCTTTGATTCCTAGAAGCAAGGGTGGGCAAATACAACTTTTAAAAAGAATTAGAAGAGTTCTAATTAAAGAATACTTGTTTATAGCTTTGTGAAATGGAAAATGCATATTTATAAGTTGCTTATAATTTTTTTTAAACACATGTTAGAAAAATCTAGCATAAATAGCACATCTCTGTTAATGAATATATACCTCATGCTTCCAAACACTGGCATTTTCTTATTTCATTGTTAGTTTGGAATATAAAATAATAATGATATGAAATATTAATTCTTTACTCTAAAAGTCTTATAGTTTTAATAATAATATAAAATATTACCTAAATGTAGAGGGGGAAATTGAACTAAAAATTTTACTAGTGGTTTCCTATGTATTATTTTAAATATTTCAACAAAGTATTTTTTTTTTAAAGATCAGCAAGATGCAAAGCACCTCAAATGAATCTCTGTACCTGTTTTCCCCCATGTACCATTGTCTTCCTCCCTTTCCTTAGAACAAGGTCCAATGTGGTTTCAGCCCTGACTATATCACCTCCTGCTTTTGTAGGATGAGGAGAAAACACCGGTTAACACAGTAATTACATTACAGAAATAGAGCTAATTTAGGTTATTTTTATAGTTCTGTTTTTTTCAGAAGTAAGATTGTATTTTGTGACAATTTATGTCTTTAAGAATATTGACTGACCTGTACTCAGAAAACTATACAACATTGAAGGAAGAAATTAAGGAAGACACAAATAAATGGAAGCATGTACCGTATTCATGGATTGGAAGAATTAACATCATCAACATAACCATACTACCCAAAGCAATTTATAGATTCAGTGTAATCCCTATTAAAATACCAATGACATATTTCACAGAAATAAAACAAACGTTTCAAAAATGTATATAGAACCATTAATGGCCCTGAATAACCTCAGCAATTTTGAGAAAGAAGAACAAAGAAGGAAGGATCATCATACATGACATCAAACTATATTACAAGTCCACAGTAATCAGAACAGTCTGGTACTGGCATAAGAACAGACACATAGATCAATGGAACAGAATAGAGAGCCCAGAGTCTATAAACCTGAGCCTTTATGATCAATTAATATTTGACAGAGGGGGCAGAAACATAAAACAAAGTAAAAATAACCTCTTCAATACATGGTGTTGGAAGATCTGGACAGCTACATGCAAAAAGAAAAAGAAAAAAAAAAGAAACTCAACCACCAACTTACACCATACACAAATATAAACTCAAGATGGATAAAAGACTTAAATATCAATCATGATACCATTAAAGTCATAGCCAGGAAAATCTCAGATATTCCATGTAACAATATTTTCACTGATATATATCCTACAGCAAGAGACATAAAGAAAAGAATAAACAAATGGAACTTCATCAGAATAAAAAGCTTCTGAATGGCTAAAGAAAACATCAGCAAAATGAAAAGTGAACCAACTGCATGGGAAAATATATTTTCCAATGATACCTCAGACAAGGGTTTGATCTCCAAAATACATAAAGAACTCACAGGACTCCACTCCAGGAAAACAAACAATCCCGTTAAAAAATGGGCAAAGGACCTGAAAAGACACTTCTCCAAGGAGGACATACAGAGGGCTCAGAGACATATGAAAGGATGCCCAGCATCACTAAGCATCAGAGAGATGCAAATTAAAACCACAGTGAGGCACTACTTCACACCCATCAGAATGGCCATCATAAAAAAATCAACAACAAATGCTGGAGAGGATATGGAGAAAAGGGAACCCTAGTGCCCTGTTGGTGGGAATGTAGACTGGTGCAGCCACTGTGGAAAACAGTATGTGATTTCCTCGGAAAACTAAAAATGGAACTGTCTTCTGACCTGGCAATTCCACTGCTGGGATGATACCCTAAGAGCCCTGAAACACAAATTTGAAAGAATCTATCCATTCTTTTGTTCATAGCAGCACAGTTTACAATAGCCAAGTGCTAGAAGCAACCTAAGCGCCCATCAGTAAATCAATGGATCAAAAAACTATTGGTACATTTACATGATGGAATACTACGCAGCCGAAAGGAAGAAGGAGCTCCTACCCTTTCCGACAGCATGGATGGAACTGGAGAGCATAATGCTAAGTGAAGTAAGCCAGGAGGTGAAAGACAAATACCATATGATCTCACCTATAAGTGGAACCTAATCAACAAAACAAACAAGTGAGCAAAATAGAACCAGAGACATTGAAATGAAGAACAAATTGACAGTAACCAGAGGGGAAGGGGAGGGGGATAACTGGGTAAAGAAGGGGAAGGGTCGTCAAGGAACATGTATAAAGGACCCATGGATGAAGCCAAAGGTTGGAAGGATTGAGGGTGGGAGGTCGGGGTGGGTGGGATTGGGGGAGTGGTGGTAGGAAAAGAGACAACTTTATTTGAACAACAACAAAAAAGTAATTAAAAAATGAATAAACCAAAAATGTTGACTGAGGCTAAGTCTCTATTAGGAAATCAAAGGTTCTTTCATTCATATTTATAGAACTCAAACATAGCATGTCCTTGCTGATGGTACATAGTATCTATTCCATAAATGTATATCAATTAACTATGTTATAAAACAAACAAAAAACAGAGCTCAACTGAAATAAAAATAAATTTCTAAAAGTTCGGTAAGAGACACAGCTTTCGTGGCTATTCTTCAGTTATGTAGATGAGTTCAAATTTGTCCTGCAGCACAGTTACTAGACAATTTAAAAACATGTTTATTTTCCTTTTTATTTGACCTCAGTCAATTAGCCCCACCTGGCTGAGTTATATAGCTCAATAAAAGAGAATTCTGAGGATTTTTCTCTTGGTTGGTTTCCTGTTTGAAGTAAATACCCTGAATCTTTTATACATGTAATGATTTTCTCTTAAAACTCACTGATATTATAACTATACTAATAAAAGCATAATGTAGATTATTAGGTCTGAACTCTTGGCCGTGGGTATCTGTGCGTCTTAGAGATGGTCCCTGCTTGAGTGTCATAAATGACCATTTTATAGATAGATAATGTTCTTAATCCATAATTCTTTATTGCTGATGGTTACTGCATTAGATGATGACCCAAAGCTATTAAGAGTCAGTTTTTAATATCACAACCATTTAGAAAGGTTAATGGACTCAGTTTTGAGACTTAACCTTTGGATGCTGCAGGTTAAGAGGTTGTATTTGTGCACTAAAATACCGGAAAATATCTACTTATTTTCATTTGGCGAAGTACTTTTAGTAGTGTGGTTATGTACAATAATGGTTATTTACCAAGCAGACTGAAAAATGTGCGACACAGAAAATAACAAGTTTCTAGAGCAGTGAGATTCTTTTAGAATATACATTTTGTATTTGGGTTCTTAATTTTTCATTTGGACACAAGAAATGTGAACAGAGGTAACCTAAGTCAGATGAGGAATATTTATTATGGCTGCTCAAAAAATTAGACGAAGATTATAATTCATCGTACTTTTGGCCAGCTTGAAAGTTCACATGCATTTAAGGGGGGACTGGTCATTTGGGAAAGTCATGAATCCCTATAGATGATATCTGTCCACAGCCCAGAATTTTCAGAGGAATAAAATAGTGTCTGTATGAATTCAGTTAATTGCATTTCAAAAATTTAACTGGGATTCCACAAAAGCCATTTTTCATTTATTTTGCCACTATCATCCATTATTCTTTCTAATGTCACCCTCATTCCCTTTTTATTCCATTTCTTCATTGTGAATAGGCCTGTGGGAGGAAACTTCCAGCATCTCCTTTCTATTTTGGAGGCCAGAAGCTGAGTGTAAATAGTTCCAGTAACTGCTGCCCATAAATTACGCCTTCTTGGATCCAGGAAGTTGTTCCTACTCCTCATGGACTCTGGGCTTGACCACGTGACTTGTTAGAGCCTATAGGGTGTAAGCAAACATGGTGCAAGCAAAGGCTAGAGCTTGCACCTTTGCTCGCCCCTCTTGCTCGATGCTTTCAGAACACAGTCAGAGTGTGAAGAACGCAGGCGCTGAGACCCAGAACCTTGCAAAAGTAACGGTCGGACCAGTCAGTCCTCAGCTGATGCGCTTGTCCTTGTGTTCTGTTACCTAACCTGTCACTGACCCTCTGAGCTTCTTGACAGTTTTCCAAGAAATTTACCTTTGACTAATTTAGCCAAAATTGGTTGGTAATGCAACCAAGGACCCCAAATAACATAGGTTCTTCAACCGGGACTCGGAAAATGCAAAGGGATTACTTGACAATAGCACAAAAACACCACGAACATTCTTACATATATTCACTCAGAAGTTAAACTGTGAGTGAATTCTCATTCCTTACAAGGGTGCAGTTGATAGAATCTTTTTTGGAGCTAGACAGTGATACTAACTTAACCACCTCTAGATAGCAATCTGAGTTTCCTTTTCTTATTACTTGAACTCATTCGCATTGTGCTCTTGGAAATTTCACATGAAGTCCATATATTAATATAATATGCAAATTATCCTAAAAAATACAACAATTCATTATTTTTTCATCCATACCTCTTCTCACAGCATGAACAGCATAATTTTTGATGACTTATTGATAATTATTGATAAATGTTTGTTTTCACCACTTTAAGGGCAGAGGCTGTGTCTAATTGTCATTTTATTGCATCAGTTCTTCAACTCTAACCTGGGAATCTAGCCTGATGATGGTTAAATCGTGGTGTGCCTGGGTGTCTGTATTTTGTATAGAGAAGGTCCTGGCTCTTAAAGCCCGGTGATCACCACAAAGAGGTAAAGTATCCAGGTGTCACTGCTATGTACACTGCTCTATATGTACACTGTGCTTCATAAATGTTCATAGACTTGGAATTAAATGACATAATTCTCAAAGATTACAGAATTGGCCCTCATTCGTTCTAGAATAAAGAAACCTAGGGTTTCTGATATTATAGAACAACTTCCAAAGTAAAAGGAAAACAAAGTCATTCTCTTCATAGATATGTATTCAGTCACAAAATAAATGAGGGACCATAAGAAGATACAGAATGGAGGCGTGAAATCTGAAATCTAAGGGGGGAAAAAGAGGTCTTAAAGGTTAACTAACATTTCCCTCTTCTTCTCCCTAGCATCCCTCCACCGAAGCTCTCACAATCTAGTCAAAGACTGTAAATTTGATATTTTGTACATTAGAAGGTACATTCAACTGACAATGCCAGGAAATCCATTTTTACAACTTAACCATTTCTGTCAACATTTAAAAAATGTTTTCTGTATCCATTTCTTGGGAGACTCATAAAGCTGGCTTTCCTGAGTGTTTTTGGTTTCTGCTGTTTGTTCATTCTCGAACTATTTTTTCCTTCCATTTTGAGGAAAGCTGTTGGCCATTTTCTCACCTTCTTGGGCTTTGCCTGTGATGCTAGGTGATTCCAATATAATTAGGTGAGATTTTTATAGGCCCTCAAAGGCTAACAAAATAATAAATGTGGCAGTTCAAATAATAGCAATCATAGCAGGTCAAGAAAAAAAAATCCTCTGGATTGAGACTGACAAACCCTAATGTTATCAGAGTTTGGAAACGCAACACACTTTTTTTCTTCTCATTTTTTGCTTTTTTTTAAACTTTTTTATCTGTTGCATAGGAATATTTTCATTCTGTCTCCACTGTTCCTTTTTTTCATTTAAATTTTCAATGCATACTTTCTGCTTACTGAAAAAGAGACACATTAGTGTAAAATGATCATTTTCCTTGAGATTATGTTTATTGTAGGCTCTTTCAAAGAATACCTAGTTCTCTAATTATTTTCTAAGAAATCAAGACATTACATATTTCTTTGAAATTTTTTATCCTTTTGATTTTAAAAGGAATGTGTGCTTGTTGCAGAAAGTTAATATACTACAGAAAAGCACAAATAAGAAAATGATCATCATTATGCATTTTCCTCATCATTTTCCCTTTTGTATCTTTCTCATCTTTGACTAAATGTTTACACTCATGAGACATACATACAACTGGAATCATGCTTTTTTATTGAACAATGTGAAATATAAATTTCTGAGCGATAAATACATGTTTATAAAACTCTAGTAAAATTTCAAGTGCAGCCCTTTTACATTTAAAACTATTTAAATTAAAACATGACAGAGCTCCATCAAATTTCTATTGTGTGGATAGGAGTGCAATTGCTCTTTAGCTATGAATAGCCCTCACTATTTGGATGGGAGCTAGTCAAAAATTAACTGCAACATATATAAAATGACAAAGATTTCAGATGGCCCTACAAATAATGTCCTCAGATCCACTTTGATATTTAATTATTTTCCAGTCAACTTGAAGGATGCTCATCTCTCGATCCTTATGTAGCATTCTCTTTCTCATGAAACTGAGATGTTACATATTATGAGCTGAAATAAGCAAGAATAAAGCTCATAGCATTTTTCTTTTATTCTTTTATCTTTTTAAAACATGGCTTTCTTTTTTTTAATCAACACTCAAAAGATGTGGCTTCTAAAAGATAACAAGGAATGGTTCCCTAGCCCCTCTGTCCCCCAACTCACTGCTAACTCTTTTGTTTGTACAATATTCTTTTATTCTGAGCAATATAACATTTTAGTTCTTGTAATAAATGCCTTCATGTGAAGCAGTGCAGCTAAGAGAATGTTATTAGACTGTGCTCCCAGGCAGCGCACCTCCACCCGATCAATACAAAGCTGGGCCTCAGCTCATTCCCTCTTTGCTTAAATTCCCTGCAAATGTGCAAGAGAAGCAGCAGAGGGTGTCATCAATCACAGGCCACTGTGACATATGCTGAAACCTGACCAGGGCCGAGATGTTTTAATAAGGCATCCATTAAAACCCTCAAATAAATTGCAATTTGAAAACAGAACATAATACCAGCCAAGTTTTCCTCATCCATCTTGTGGCATGTCATGTAATGTAATTGCGTTGTTAATTTATCCAAGAACTTTCTCAGTACACTGTTTCGTTGGCACCACTTAATTTCCCTGTAGACTATTTGTGTGTGAGTGTGTGTGTGAGTGTGTGCATGCATGCCTGCATGTGAGGCAGAGAGAAAGCAAGAGAGAGAGCAACTGAAGGAGAAAAAGAGACAGAATCTGGGTTTATAGTGTTTGTGTGTCTGTTGCTTCCTTGGAGGAAATAGCCATGTTTCTGCTTAGCATGGCATTAGCCAGAGAGCTAGTCAGAAATTTGAAGTATTTGACGTTTTGTCAATGGCCCCTGAGCATCCTGATGCTGCCTCTCCAGCTCTGGCCTACAGCTGGACCACCTCCTTCCCCAGCTCAACTTGCCATTGGTTTAGACCCCTCCAGAGTGGGATCGCTCAGAGTGCCTGTGGATCCCATCAATAAATATTGACAAAAGTGTTTAGGGGCCACCTAGGATCACCACACAATGACACTCAAAACAGGACAGCACTGATTTTGTTTCTCTAGCTCTTGGGGTCATAAGTGAAAACTTTTGACAAGGGTAAGAAAAGTAAGAAGTTATAAATCAATAGGAAAGAATGAAAAAAAGTATTTCTCTGAATAATGTCAAAGCAATTGCATTGAAAAATATATATATATTAAAGCTTGGAGGAAAGATACAGGCAGGCAGGGGCTCATATAGATTTTTTTGTCTTCTAAGCATAAATCTAAAAATAAGTAATGCAATTCTTCATGTAGGGCTGCATCAGCAGATTCTTCACCTTTATTTATTCTTTTGGGTTTTCTTAATCAATCTGTTTTTTTTCCCCCTATAAAAAAGCCATTGGAAGGCAGAAGGTAAATCCACTCCGCTCATTCCATTTATGTCTAGGATGTCACAGCAAACATGACGCCGATCAAATGTTGGTTTAAAACTGTAACTGTCTCTTCTGAGCCTCCTGTTTCCTAGTGATGGGTTGTTGAACTAATGACAGAGAGAAGACAGTGTGACAAAAGAGAAAAAAACTCCACCATCCATGGACTTGCATAGTAGCTGTTGTTTTATGATAATTAATGAAGAGCAAAAGACTTATTTGGGATTTTTTATTTGCAGGAAAAGACAAGTAAATATAAAGCATACCAGCCAATAAATGAACAGGCACCCTCCCTCTGTAGATTCTTCTGTCTAAAGTTGTGTTAGAAGCTGGCCTTCAGAACACGGCGACATTCTACGGCAACCTGCCTGCATCCAAACCATTCTTCTTCAGGACTCAGCTAGCTGATCACTATGCAAACTATTAGGCACTCGCTGCATATGAGAGGTGCCAGGGAAAGCCAGATTAGTTTCGGCTTTCCGCTAATGGATGGCCTTTGTGGTTTGAATCAGGTGCTGAAATTCACTTAGTCAGAAAGGCAGGAGAGTGGGGACAACACCTAAAATAATTTTCTCTCCCTGCAGAGAAGATGCCTGGCTACCACCTGTCCAATAAATGTCAATTGAGTGTTTTTTTCAAAAATAAGCAGCCTCATTGAAAAGCATTGGCACTAGATGTGGGTTGAGGGGTTCAGGGGAGTGGGAGTGAAATCTCTTCAACGCTTAAAATCAAAAAACACAAAGCTGAAACAAAATCACTGAAAATCAGACACGAGAGTGGTTAGTTCTTTCCTAAGAGGACCTCAGGGTTCTAAGTAGATTCTTAAAGCTTTACTGAAATATGAGCTGGTTTATGATGCTTAGTAGAAATCATGTTTGGTTTTTTTATGGTTGAAAATATTTTGAGGTTTAGCTAAAATTTGTTTGGAATTGGAAGTGTAATACCCCATGCAACATTCGAGGGATCAGAACCAACAGGCACTGGGATGTACAAAAACACTGCTTCTGTCGCTCCACGTGAGCCCGGTTGCCAGCTCTCTTCTCGCGTGCTTCTAATGTTAGCTCGCGCGTTCTGGCAGCCCCATTGTGAGCTCCATCGCACGGGCATCCTCTGCTGTTTTGGCATTTTAGCATTGGCCTTGCTTCCTTTTATTTCTTTGTCCAGAACTAGTCATTTTAAAAACAGTGTAATTATTATAGGATGTGCATTTTTGTGTATAGTTCCAGCTTGAGATGGAGTCTTTCTTCATTGATATTTAGCCACTATCCTCGGAATGCATGGAAAGAATAAAACATTAGAGACCCAGAGGACATGGACCTTTCATTCCTCCAGTGTATTACAAGGGCGCGGATGAAATGTCAGTTCCCTGGGTGATTATATAGTGCATGTTGGCGAGAATGGAATAATTGCGTCTCACCCGGGGTGTGAGAAATGTATACATGGAGAGATAAAATTGTAAGGGGACAGACAATATAGGGTAAGCACATGTACAGCACAAAAGAATTCAATTGGGTGGATGACACAGGTCTCTGGCCTTTGTGGAAATCAATGAACTGCTGTTTAGGTGTCTTTTTCAAAGCACAGGGACGTTGAAAGGATAAAGCCTTGACTCTCCGATCCACCGAGGCTTGCTCAGCTAACCTTAGGATATTTTTAAGAAAGTTGATTTGTTTTCTTCTTTTATATCCTTTTACTCTCGGCTTCCTTGAACCGATTTACAATTCCTGCATCTATTGCTGCCTGTAGCAATGTGTGCCATTATTCAGCTACCCTTTTTGTAATTAAATTCGGCTTGAATTGCTTATAGGCCTAACCGCCCTCTTTAACTTCAACATGTGACCTCCTGTCTCTAAGTTAGTTAGTGACATTGTACTGGGCACACCATGAATAACCTCTCCTAGCTGCTCAAATACCTGCATATGAATGCAATGTGAGGTTTCATCTTTGTACAACATTCTCTGCAAACTTGCATGGAAATTCAAAGCCTGATCCATAAAAATCTTCTAGCAATATCATTCTAATTTCAGAAGCCTGGTGAGATGAAGCCATGTGTTATGTTATAAACACCCCAACAAAAGAACTGTGATCTTACCATGTTATTTTCTTCCCCCAATGTAATTTTGTAAATGTTGTTGATTCTGCCTCGCCATTTGGAGACTCTTGCATGTGTTACTCTTCCAAATTCCCGGCTTTAAAATTCCCCAGAGTCCCATAAGTGCTGGGTTTCTTAAAGAAATAGGTTACCCTCACCCCTACCCCCTACACTCCCACTCCTCCAAAAACAATCCCCATACAAAAATGCCAATAAACTAACTCAGCCGCATACAATGATATTGTCGAGAAAAGCTCAGGAGAAAACCATTTAAATTTCATGGCATAAATCTGAGCTCTTGGCCAACCTTCCGTTAGCAAGTCTCAAGCACAAGTCTCATGCTAATTCTCTACCAAACCTCTGGTTTTATGAAAGCTACATTTTATCTCTTTGGTTACTCGCCGTCTCCAGAGTTGGAAAAGGAATATTAGCACCACTCACACTTTATTGTGAGAGCCACAGTACTTGGTTGACCCCCTTTTCAGGTCCTATTGAATTTCCTATACAAAGGAAATGAAAATGTTTTATATTTAATACAGCAGCACATAACGAGAGGCTTAGTTATTACACAGAGAGCTGCAATTTTCCGCCTTTGTTCAGCTATTACTGTGGAGCTGACATTTCTGAGCACATTTCTTATGATTTGTTTATTGCTGGCTTTAGAGACGACAGTGAGGGGGGACACCACCTTCATGCTCCCTCCTCCGCAGGAAAGGGCTTCTGTGTGTGCTTATTTGTGGCACGAAAGAGCGGTCCAGCTTTTACCAATGTCCCAGTTTCTTGCAGATGGATACATTTTAAAAGTCTAAGGAAAAGTAACCTGGCAGGTTCCTGAAATCATAGACTGAACACAGAGAATTTTTGAAAAGTTTACTCCCATGTGCTCTGAGGTGGCAATGGTGACAAAGAACTCCAAGTGGGCCCCCGGCATGTGCCAGGCCCTGATGCTGAGCCCGTCCATCACCTGGCTCAACTGTCCCCACAGTCACAGTGAGGTAACAGTCACTAGGCATTCTTGTTATTATTATTAACCTCTTTCTATACATGAGGAAACTGAGGCTTGGGAGGTTTTCTAATTTGTCCGGTGTTACCTAGTCAATAAACAGGTGGCTCAGTTAGGATGGGAACTCAGGTCTGTCTGCTTCCAGAACTTGTTCCTCCCCCTTTTTTGAATAAACAATAGGCATTTATTGTGTTAAGTATTTAAATTTTACTTTTCTTCTTTATTCTATCATTTACATTTATTTAACAAGCAATACAACACACACACAGCTTTTAGCAAGACTCACCAATGTTGGCATATTTGTTTTCTCCCCCTAGATGTCTATAAATAAATGTCTGTGTGTATTTATTTCTAAAAGTTTCTGCTAGGCAATCTCCAAGTAAGTTATAGCCATTATGCTTTACCCCAATAATAAAAATGTCCTCCCATTTAACCAAAATGCCATGGCCATACCAAAAAAAAATTCATTAATGTCATCTACTATACAGTCCATATACAAAGTTCCCAGCCTGCCTCCAAATGACTTTTATTCCTTTTACCTATTTATTTTTGACTGAAGGTCCAATCATGGAAGAGCCTGCCCTCTTGACTTTTCCACCTGCAGCCTTTCCAGAATATTCCAGGTCCTTTGAATTATGTCATTTTGTTATAACAAAATGTTGATGAGTTGCTGTAGGATCTTAACTCTTGTTCACATCAATTAGCCCGAGGTAAAATCGGTTTTGTTATATGCCGTTTTGCTTAAAGTTGTGGAACCTATTGACAGTGTTCAGTGAAGACTTACTGTACTTAATATAGAGCAAGATGGCTTGAATGCTATGAAGAGCGTGTGCCTAAGTGCAGCTGTTGTATTGATTGGCACACTGTCATAGTACGTCTATACCTTCTAAAGTCTCTTTCTGCTCTGGCATTCTTGCTACCTATGATTCTTTGACTCTGGCGATCTGAAGAGTGAAATAATGAAAGAGTTCAGTGATTCTTTAAGCCATTTTAGAGACATTTCATCTCAGAATAAGTTTTGGCTACCATATTCAGCCTCAGTCTATCTTGTTGCCTAAATGAGTCTAAACAGGACTTAGTAAATCTGTTCCTAAAAGTAACTCCTGACACTCTGGGATTTGGAAGTTCTTGTTGAGGAAGGGCAGGGAGAAAAAGGAGTGAGAAACCAGAAATAGGGGAGAACTAGGGAGAGGATGTGAAAAAGAGAAAAAGGCAACTAACATCAGGATGATTCATTTTATAGACACAACAACATACCAATAATGGCCAAAATATATTGAATGCTTTAGTACGCCTGGCAGAACAATTAAGGTTCAAATGTATCATTTCATTTAATCCCAACAAATAATGTTCCAAAATAAGTTACTACTACCTCCTCCCCATGTAATGGAAGAATTATTGAGTCTTGTGAAGGTTAAGCATCTTGTCCAAGGTCACCTAGATAATAAAATGCAGCTGTGAGCACACCCAGGCTGAAGGAGGAGGGAAGGGAGAGGAGGGGTAAGGCAGGCTGACATTGGCAGGGCCCAGTGGCCGTCCCCAGTCCCAGCTCCTGCCATGCCCTCCTCTCAAGTTCCTGGTCAACACACCCTGCCACTGGTGGAGAATGCCATTGTTTCTCTCTATCACCACTGCTTTAGTTCAAGACAATTCTGTCTCTTACCCAGATGCTGACAATAACTCTTAACAGATTCCACACCGCCAGCCTCTCCCTGTCCATTCTCTACTCCACAAAACGCTCAGAACGTTCTTCCCCATGGTCTTCTAAGTGCGTTACTCCCTTGTTCGAAATTCTTTGACTGCCTGTTACTTAGACCAGTGTGGTTCTTAGCCCTGCCTGCACATGGAAATCTCTTGGAGCACTCTAAGAAATACCAGTGGGCGATCCCTACCTCAGGGATTCCAACTGATTTTTCCAAAGGGATAGGAAAAAGATCCAGACAACAGTTAAGTTTGAATTTCAAGTACACAACAAATGCTTTTAATAAAATTACATTGGACATCATAAAGTCTTTACCTAAAAATTCTGATTTAACTGGGTGTCATTTTTATTGGCAAAATGTCGCTATATGTTTGTGCATTTTTTTGAGGGAACTGAGCATAAGTATTTTAAAAACTTCCCTAGGTAAGTCACATATACATCCAGGGTGGAAACCACTGGCTTGTAGGAAAAATTATGAATAAAATAACACCTGAATCCCTTTTCATGGCATAAAAGGGCCTTCAAATGTTGGCCTTTGCCTCCTTTCCAAGTGTGACACCTGTCTCTCTACACCCCACACTTATTCTCCTAATTGCCATATACTTTCTGACCGCCAAGTCTTCGCATGTGCTGCCTTCCAAAGCCTGGGATTTCCCTTTGGGGCTGTTTGATGAACTCCTAGTCATCTTTTAAGACCCAAATCCAACTTCCTTAGGTGAAGCGAATTGCATGTTCCTCCCTACTGCAAAGTTCTGCTTGCGCGTCTGCTGTTCTGACTCCTCCTGCAACTAACAATTATGCATCCCCTGTCCTCTTGTTGCTCAGCTCTGCATTAGTCATTTCACATGGACTATCTCGCGCTCGTGATTTAAGTATAATCATTAGTTTATTTGTTAATTCAAGTTAGTAACAAGCTGTGTTAGTTGTATGAAAATAGAACCTTTCCAGCAAACGTCAAACACCAATTCTGAGCCAATTAACATAGATTACACTCTTAACTCTAGTACATATTAAATACAACATATACTAAAATTGTATATTTTTTGCCAAGACTCCTTTCTCTCCCTCCTACCCACCAGCCAACAAAACAAAATAGCTTAAATAAACACTTGTCTCCATGGCTTCAGCATTTGAAAAGATGTTTGTATTTCTAAAACCCCCAGCTCCAATTTTCCTGGTGGCACTGTGGTTATGCTCAATAACCTGTTTAGATGTGTCCTACATTAATTTATACAGAGTTTTGGTATATCTAATTAAATTGTTGTCTTGTTATGGTTTTTTTGATATGTTTTTTCTCACATTTAACAGGTAAATTCCATTTCTTTGGTTTCTATCAATGCTAATATGTGTGTAGAGAGTGTGTTGCGGTTACTTCTCATACCCAATATTTATTTTACCAAATGATTTCTTTTGGAGTTGAAAATAGACAGAAAGGTAGAAATGTCTGCTGTCTCGTAATTCCTAGGTTAAAACCTAAAACAGATTTCCAGCTGAGTAATGACGGAAACACTCAATGACAGGGGAAGGAACTCAGGCGGTCACAGTGACCCCCAGTATGTTGTTTATATTTGCAGCTCCCATTTAGAAGGCAGGTGAGCCCTGCAGCCTAATGGTTTCCTTGTTGAGTTCTGGGATTTTGAGAGGCTACTGACAAAATTACTGATTTTGACAAATATTTTGTCAAATGCTATATGACCTTGTAACATTTCACTTTGTTTTACAAAGCAACCCAAAGTTTGCTGTGTGATCCAAATTCTTCCCTATATAAGCATGGTGTAAGCCTCATTGAACTTCCCCCCATCCTACGTTTCCCTTTTTCATCTGGAAGCAGCTGTATAGCCACAGCCGTACAGGTACTCTTAGGTGGTGTCAGGAATCTTCTGCTTGATATTGAGCCTTTCTAACTTATTGATCAAATGCCTGCCTCCTCATTAGGTGATGACCTTCTCTGAGACAGAGACTGCCATTTACTCTATCCCAGTGCCAAGTATCAGGCTTATCACAAACTGGGATTTCAGCTTATTTGTTCAAAGGTTGACATGTGACAATTGCTGGAAAGCAAATTACAACTACAAAGTTAGTTGCTATTAACTTGAAATAACAAATCAAGAAACGATTACATTTTACTCATGACAATGTGATACAGTTGATGTAAAATATACCTAATAAGTTGCTTACCAAAAGGCGGCTAGACAATGAATTCAATTGTAAGTAGCTATAATCAGAACATTAGATATGCATGTAAAAAATGTGTACGAATAGTGAGGATCATATACAGGGTGTGGCAAAAGTAGGTTTAGAGTTGTTCATATGGAAAATAATATAATTAATAAATAACAATACAATAGTAAGCTCTGTATTTTGCATACTCACAACTATAAACCTACCCTGTTCCCCACCCTGTATTCCCTATGGCTAGGTAAGGCAGCTTTGTCTCTTAAAGGATGACTGAGGAGTTCATCAAACAGACCAGAAAGGAAATCCCAGACTAGGTAGATGTCAGGTACTAAGACGAGGTAAGAAAGTATATGATCTTTAGGAGCATGGGTGTGAGGTGGAGGGAGAGAGAAGGAGGTAAAACTTGAGAAGGAGTCAGGACACAAAGACGTTCACATGGCCCACGGGTACATGAAAAGTGCTTGTCATCACTGATCATCCGGGAAATGCAAATCAAAAGCACCACGAGATACCGCCTCATGTCTGTTCAAGTAGATATTCTCAAAAGGCAAAAGATAACAAGTGTTGGTAAGGATGTGGTGGAAAGGGAATTCTTGTGCACTCTTGGGAGGAATGTAAATTGGTACCACCACTGTGAAAAAAAGTATGGAGTTTCCTCAAAAAATTAAAACTAGAAGTACCACATGATCCAGTGTATCCACTTCTGGGTAAATATCCAAAGGAAATGAAAACAGGATCTCTAAGAGACATCTGCTCTCCCATGTTCATTGTGGCACTGCTCACAGTAGCTTAGGTATGGCAGTGACCTAAATGTCCTTTGATGGATGAATGCGTGAAGATGAGATACACATACACATAGGCACGCAGTACACACAGAGGAACATTCTTCAGCCATGAGAAAGAAGGAAATCTGCTGTTTGCAACAACATTGATGGGCCTTGCAAGTATTATAAGTGAAATAAGTCAGAGAAAGACCCATGCTATATGATATCACTTATATGTTAATCTAAAAAAGCTGAACTCATTGAAGCAGAGGGTGATGGTTACTGGAGGTAGTGGGGAGAGGGCCAGGGGAGATGTTGACAAAGGCGTACAAACATCCAGTTATAAGATGAAGAAGTACTGAGGATCTGATGTACAGCGTGGTGATTATATTTAGCAATACTGTATTACATACTTGAACATTGCTAAGAGAGATGTCCTCACCACAGGAAAAAAAAGGTAATTATGTGATGTGATGGAGATGTTAGCTAATGCAATAGTGGTAATTATATCGCAGTGTATGTGTATCAAATTAGCGCCTTGTGCATCGTAAACTTATACATTATTATAGATCAATTATACCTATGTAAAACTGGGAAAAAAGACACATGGCCCAAACTCTGAAGGATGTTTCATGCTATAACAAAAGTTTAGATAATACTTTATTCATAATTTTCCTATAAGCCAGTGGTTTCAACCCTGGATGCGCACTTGACTTAGCTGTGTTTATTTATTTAGTAAATACTCAAACACTGATCTCTTTCTAGACTTAGTTTATTTTCATGTGACTCATCTGCTGGATATTCTGATTTATTGAAAATCGAACCTGTTAGAATAGTGATTATAAATATAATTTATATTTGCATAGTACTTTATACTTTTCAGAACAAGTAGTATTCAAAGAAAAAATAAGTAATTTATTTTGATCTCCACAGCAGCTTTGTGAAATAGATAGGGAAGATGTTACAATTACAAAGAAAAAAGATGGAGAAGTTAAGTTACCTTCTGATTTCATAAACAAGAATACAAATAACATGCCATCTTTTGTCTCATTGCTCACTTTATCATCGATTTAACGTGGAATTATAATGCAAACAATGTAGAATATTTTATTTATTTATTTTTTTAGCAGTTGGTCTGAGATTTCCTTGAAGGGAAAAGCCTACATTTATTGAAATACTTCCATGAAGAGTTCCTTGAGAAGAGTCTGAGACTCCTAAAGAGCATGCTAAAAGTACAAGAAATAATCTTGGCAAACAATTTAGAAACTAGTAGGGTCTGGTCATTGTTGGGGCTTTCATCTGAATAAACAAAGGCATGTAATTTCAGGAGAGAATTTTGATCTAGATACATTTCTCTGTATAAGAGAGGGCAAAGGCATCCAAGGTTGGAGAGGTTCATGTCTGGGAAAGAAGAAACAAGAGCCAGCAAGACTCGATCTCATGGGAAAAAAGAGGTCATCTCATCTCTGGCCCAGCAGGGATGGTAACGAGAGCCACGTCTGAGGTTGGTAGGTTCAGAATGTGAACCTCGCTGTGCTCCCTAAGTTATCTTCACTTTTATACAGTATGAACTGTTTGTGGAAGCTGAAAAGAAGGATGAAGGATAGCTGGTATTGGTACCGTAACATAGTCTTCTAGAGTAAGACAATTGACGTACAGCGTTAAAGACCATAGATTTTGAAACCAGACAAACATACTAGCGGTGTGAGTAAGGAGATGTCTGTTTTCTAAACTGCGATGATGACACCTAACACACAGGATCATTTCAGGGTTGAAAGCCATGATAAAGTATGTATGGAATCGAGACTGAGATTGGGACCCCACTGCATCTAATAAATCATGGCTATAATTATTGATGCAACTAAGCTCATCTGGATTAACAGGTCATAGGAACTCACATATCGACGTGAAGGGACCCTTGGCCCTGGAGGCCGCAGCACAACTGGCTCTAGATGGAATGAAACAGCCTGGGTTCAATGATCCCTTTGCATGTCATTATCTCTCTCCACCTCCATCAATCTTTATGTGTGCTCCACGCTCATATTTTTTAGACAAGGATTAAAATCCCATTTACACTAAGGTCTGAAGATATAAGTGTCTTATAAGGTTCAATGATATCTTTCCAAGGGTAGAAAGAGCACTTTTATGGGTGATGAAAGTAAAATGAATCTTTGATAGTGAATTTCAGGCATCGATAGCTGTAGCAGTAGGACTGAGAGAGAAACACCTCAAGCCCTTGACACCATACCAAGTTCGCTGGTCCCTTACTCTACTCGTGCATGGGGTCTGCATGGTTCCATGCTAGGATCCCGTTCAGAGGGCCTTAGAGTTCAATAGTCTGGCAATCTTCATGGAAGACACAGGTACTTGGAATGTATGCCCTTCCAAGGTCTATGTGGCAGCAGTACTTTAAAGAAAGTCAATTTCTTGATGTTCAACATTCACATGAACTTCTGCCTGATAACGGGCCTGTGGCTGAAGCGTCATTCTGTTTCTTCCTCCACATTTCCTCTTTAACCCCTGTCCTCCTACTTTATGAATGAAAGTCATACTACTCACCAGTCTGGCTCCGGGGTGTAAAGAACTTCAGCATACCACATAAAGGGATACTTAATACTGTTGTCTGTGAAACCAACTGTAACTAAAGTGCCATACATTTAAGGTCTTTCTCTTACTTAAACATGTCTTACTCAGAATGAACAGAGAGGGGCAATTGGCCCCAAAATGATATACTATTCTAATTCAAGCATATTCGTAAGGTAGATAACAGACATTATATTTTCTTCCAAGAACCTTGTCCCTTTCCTTTGCTAACTATTGTCAAAAACTGAGTGATTCTCATTAGACCCTTGGGAACAAAGCAAAGAGAGAAACACGGAGTGTCAGCAGATAACAAATTTATGACAAGTCTCCACACCTGATCTGTCGTTACAACTGCCTACCCACCTACCCACCTACCTGCCTAATGTATCTTATGGCTAAAATTCAGAAGTGAAGTGTTGTCATGGAGGTGCATAATAATTAGCAAGTATTTTGTTTGAAAAATAACATCAGACTGTTTCCTATTGAAAAGTAAATTTGATTTGCTTGATTGATTAGACAGTGGTAACTGGCTTTGCCAAGTAGGTTAAATGATGAACATTTTCCAAAAATGAAATGAACTGAATCTTCAGCTCCAAGTTTTGACATAAAATATATTCAAAGCATGTGATGACATGAAAGCACTTTATTTAAAAACATATTGGCAAAGATATGTTGAAATTAATAATATTTTTGTTTTTTTAGTTTATCAGGACTCAAAAGTGCTTCAAAGTAAAAGAGTAGGAGGGATAATTACTGGTTGTTTGATAGGTACTGGTAATGTCTCCTTTTTAAAAATTAATTTATCATCAGAACCATTACAGATGTTCCTATTCCCCCAACCCTTTTGCCTGCCTTCACACACCCTCCACCGCTCCCTCCTCCAGCCATCCCCACATTGCCGTCTGTGTCTATGGGCATCTATGTTCTTCGGCTAATCCTTTGGTGTATGTCCCAGCAACAGAGGCAATGCACAACTAGCGTCTGGGTGACAAGCCTTTCTCAAGGCAGGTTGTTTGTAATTCTGTGCCTTTAGTAAAATTGAAGGAGCATGTAGTCAAGTTAGCTGATAGAGTACTAGAAATGATTTTTGATGGTAATTCACTATTAGATATTTTGGATAGTATTAATTAAAGAAATACCAATAATTGAGTGCCAAAGCTATAACAAAATTCCTTCCATTTCCATTCACCTATTGGTGTGGAAAAGGTTTTTTTTCAGTGTTTATACCTGTAAGTGAGGGAAGGAATAATATTAATGCTCAACTCTGTTTCATTGTGCATAAATATACAAATACCCATAAATATTCAATGTACCCATAAATATACACATCTACTAAAAGTGAAATCAGACCTATCCATTTCATTAAGAAAAGCATCTCTAATGAAATTTATTGGATGAAATTTTAATCCAGATTTATAAATTATCATTTGTTTCCTAATATTAATAAATATAATGATAAATCACTATTTTTAACTGTAGGTCCTTACACCAAAGAAAAAAAATATTTTAACTTACATGCATTTTTATTTCAGAGCAGTAACATAGGGAAATCAGTACAAAACCTTCGAGAATAAACATATATATATGAGGATAAAATTTAGTTGGGAAGTAGGAATAAACATACATTTGTGGAGGAAAAGGAAAGTTGTCAAATTGTTAAAGACAATCTCACTTTTTAAAAATTAGATGATGTAGCCCAGGCTGGTGTAGTTCAGTGGATTGGGCATGGGCCTGAGAACTAAAGAATTGCTGGTTCGATTCCCAGTCAGGGCACATGCCCCGTCACAGGCCAGGTCCCCAGTGAGGGGCATGTGAGAGGCAACCATACATTGATGTTTCTCTCCTACTTCTCCTTCCCTTCACCTCTCTTTAAAAATAAATAAAATCTTTTAGAAATAGATGATATAGATCAAAATCTTGACAGTATTTAAGGATTTTTTTGTTAAATGTTAATATTCACAGCAAACAAGAAATTTTATATTTTTAACTATTTAACATCATGAAAACTTTAGATATCCACTTAAAATAGATTTTCATAATTATTTTAGGTACCAGGATAACACAAAAATGAAAAGTTAAACACTATAATGGGAAAGAAACTGTTAGGAAACTTCGAATCATGTCCACCTGCCCAGTAAGCGAGGTTCTCTAGCTACAGTTAGGTCCATCCCCAGCCGTGCTTATGAAAGCAGCTGGAGCACACCTCCTGCTCTGTGAGTGTGCAAGAAAAATGCACCTGGCTGGCCATATACCAGCACATTTTAGAGGTGCTGAAGTTGGACCCAAAACAATATGGCTTCTAACGCCATTATATTACATTAAGATGCAAATATTTCTACTATAGAAGTCCACTTAGTCCCTAAATGTTCACTCTTTAGCAATAGCACACATTGAGTTTTTATGAAGATACTTCCCTCCCCAGTTCCTTTATCACTGTTTTCCACTGGAATCCAATGAACATGATTGAAATAAAGTTGAATGGCGATTTGGCCGCCGTCCAGATATACACTAACCACAGAGAACCTGGGGCGTGACACGCTGCTGACTCCACAGAAAATCCCTTTGCTCCTATTAAGAATAGTTGATTCGGGATTTAAAGATGAGCAGCTAAATGTTATCCAGATGTAGTAGGAAATAGCATTTTCATGAATACAGATGCAACTAGAAGTGGTCACCTATAAAGATTTTAAAGACTACATCAAGGAGAAGCCTTGACTAAAGACAGCTTAATGAACCAAATGACTGTAATTATCAGTATTCTTAAAAAATAATAGCCAATAGTTGGGGGTCTTACACTGTGTTTTTTTCTTTATTGCTGACAGTATTACTGATGTCCCCATCCCCCTACCCACTTTGTGCACCTCCACCCAGCCCCCGCCCCATTCCCTCTGGCCATCCCCACACTGTTGTCTGTGTCTACAGGTCTTGCATGTATGATCTTTGGCTGATCCCTTCACCTTCTTTCATCTAGTCCGCCTTCTCCTGTCTCCCCTCTGACAGCTGTCAGTCTGTTCCCTGAGTCCAGGCTTCCATTTCTATTCTGTCTGTCAGCTTATTTTGTTCATTAGATTCCACATATAAGTGAGATCATATGGTATTTGTCTTTCTCTGACTGGCTCATTTAACTGAGCATAATACTCTCCAGGTCCATCCATGCTGTCACAAAAGGTAAATCACTGTTTGAATGCATTACCCACATTACCTGGAGTAATCCGCAGAACAAATGTATGAGTTGACAAGTATCACCCCCATTTTACAGACAGGACACAGAGAGGTTAAATAACCTTACAGAGTTCACCCAGCAAATATGTAGAGAGCTGAGGTTTGCACCTAGTCTGTGTGGTTCTAGAGCTCTGCACTAAACCCTTCAGTCACACCTGACTTTATAGAAAACGCTGCCGTAGACAAAGAAATTTACACTTTTTGAAGGTGGGTTTTTAAAAATATGGCAAGGGCAGATGGAGGAGGAGGTTTGGGATGTTTGGCCCTCTGCCTAGAACTAAACATTTGCTAATTTCTTTTGCTCTCTCCTTTTTCTAAGTAAATTGCTATACGCACTTATTTTATTATCATTATTTCTATCTGACATGCTGTGCAGGAACATCATGATTTAAAATATCTTAATAACAACCCAATGAAAGGGACTTAAAGTAATGCTCAGAGGAAAAACAGATGGCTGCCAAGTGCAAATTCGGCATTCTTACTGTTTTGTATGAGGAGTAGATGTGGTTGGTAAAAGGTTATGCTAATAAGCAAAATGTTCATGTATTGTTATGAGCTTATTATTTAAAATCATTTCTGAGATTTCTAAAGTTGTTAAAATAGTAACTGAAGTATATTCTGGCAAAATAAACTAAGTCTTCTTGAAGAAGATGACCTAATTTAAGCAGATCCTTGAGACTCAGTTAAAAAGTCAAACTACAGATTAAATACCACCAATAGGCTGAAACAACCTCTGTTCATTTATGGCATGTGCTATTAACTTATACCTGAAAATACCAAGGTGCTTGTACAAACCTGCACTCTATACTGAAGCTATTTTTAAATCCCAGCAACTTCCTGGGGAAAAGCTCAGTAAATATCGCCAGGAAACTTGAATCCAGGATCCTAACTCATGAGGCCCTTTTGGGCCACCTTTGAACCCTGTCTTGCCCAGTCTTCAGTACAGCTGTCCCCTCCCCCAATCCCTCTGACCGCTGGCTAGAGTCACAGCTTCGTGTAAGTTCATGCCTTAGTTCAAGAGCCCCCTGTCCTTTTCTTCACCTTTTCCTGAATGACAACTGTTTCCTTCTGTTTGGCTGTGGAAATGGGTATTTTGGATTTAAAAAAAAAAAAAAAAGTCAACTCCACACCCCCTACACAATTCTACAAAAAGGATTTATTCCTATTCCTGGCGGCCTTGTGTGTGATGTCCTCCTAACCCAGCTGCAGTGACGTGTTGTGCTGGCCGCCTGCCACCACAGAATTCTGCCACGGGACGTCCTGCTGGAGGCAAAAGGCCAATCTGCCCTGTTCCTCAGCAGCTGGGCTGACGAGCCAATACTCTGAGGACAATGACAATAGTATATGTGTATACATTCAGAAATACACACATACTCTGTGTGTGCATGTGTATACAAACACATATAACAATTATTCCATGTATGCTGTGAACTCAGGTTTGTTGTGTGTATGTATACATACATATATGTATACTCAGATTCCAGATGTGCTATAAACTTCCTATTTCTAGTCTAACATGAAATTCATGTGCCTCCAACCTTACTTTGGGTCGCTCTCAGTCTAGAAGGATGTTGCTCACTTTTCAATGTACCCTCAGAGCCCAACTCTAGTCTTCTGTATTGTGTTGACATGGTTTCACTTTGGGAATCTTTGAAGTACCAACGCGCCTTCTGACATGCGAGTGGCAAGCGTAACGTTAAACATGCTTTGTGTTTCTGGGTTACCCATTCATATCATTTTATTTTTATAAGCAAGGAAAGGAAATACCAATCCAAATAGATATGAACATAAGCCTTAAATTTCCAGGCCTGAAGATTTAACGTGGATTTCCCTCTACTCTATAAATCACTGTCCTAGATTCTACTAAATCTAGCCAAGCAAGCTATATCAATATTTTGTCTGACAACACAGATGAGGTTCTGAAATAAGTGAAGGAATAAGAAGGTACAAGTCCTGGAGATGCTTGGATGTTTCTCTAAATCTCCTGTGCAATTAGAACACAAAATTGGATGGATTTTAACAGATTAAAAAGAGAATTGTAATGAGGCCAGGATTTTCTGTAGAAGAATTTTCATTCAAAAAAAAGTGCCTGAGATAACTGTACACTGAGGCACAAATGTGTACTTTAAATGAAAAAAAAAAAATAGTGGTAGGAAAAGGTTAGGGCCAGAAAATGGAAAACATCTAAAATATATCTTTTTATTTAAATTTATTGGGATCCCATTGGTTAATAAAATTATATAAGTTTCAGGCGCACAATTCTATAACACATCATCTGTTTATTGCATTGTGTTCACCACCCCAAGTCAAGTCTCTTTCCATCACCATTCACCGTCCCTTAACCCTCTTCTACCTCCCCCCCCCTTTTCCTCCGGTACTCAACTGTTGTCTGTGTCTGAGTTTTTTTTCCTTAATCTCTATACCTTTTTCACCTGCCCCCGCAACTCCCTTCCCTCTGACAGGTGTCAGTCTAACTTTCTCTGTTTCTGTGAGCCTGTTTCTATTTTGTTTCTTGTTAATTTTGCTCATTAGATTCCACATAGAAGTGAAATTGTATGATACTTGTCTTTCTATACTACATAGTAGAAAGAAAGAAGAAACTCCTACCTTTTGCTACAGCGTGGATGGAACTGGAGAATATTATGCTAAGTGAACTAAGCCAGGCAGTGAAAGACAAATACCCTATGATTTTACCTATAAGAGGGATCTAATGAATAAAATAAACTAACAAACAAATAGTACCAAAGGCATGGAAACGAACGAAGTGACCGGAGGGAAGGTGGGAGGATGGGTAATGGTGGAAAGAAGGGAAAGGACTGGACAAAGGACAGGTATGAATGACCCATGGATGTGGACAACAGTGTGGGAACTGATTGTGGCAGCCGGGGGTGGGGGGTGTGCAGAGGAGAGTAAAAGAGGAAATACTGGGACAACTGTAATAAAATAACAATAAAAATAGTTTTAAAATATATCTTTCTCGATAAAGAGATTATTTAGATCAGTAAATATATACTGTGAATATTTTAAACATCAAAGTAAGTCAACAAATAACTTTGAACATATTATGTGGTCCCCCTGCAAAAATATGTGCAGCCTGAAATGTAGTTTTCCTCTTAATTACTTAATTGCTTTGAATCAAGCAACTCTTTTTGTTTGAGATTGTAATCTGATGGTGAATCATTTCACTCTGGATTTTTTTAATCTAGAAATAATTTACAACAGATTTTTTTTACTTTACTGAGGCACATATTTGAACCTCATGCCTGTGCTCTGTGTTTTACTTGAGTGACAAAATAAAACACACAGGTTATTATGAATGGAGTTTCATTCAACTAGCATGTAAGGTCATTATGTGCAGAATAGTCCTGTTTGGGAAAAAGGATAAGTTTTGGTGAGAAAAACATAAAGTGGTTGAAGAATTGATGAATGAAACATGAACATAGAAATGAGTACCCATTTGTGAGTACAGTAGAAACGAAATACAGAATGATCGAAAAAGTGAGTCAGGGAAACTTGGAAGATGGAAACTTGATTTGGACACTGTGTCCTAGTGATCTCTATTTGTTACAATGGCAGGTGTCTATAAAAGGGAAAGTCTCTCATTTAATTACATACAGTGAGCTAAAATGTAACTTGTTCAATACCAACCTGTGTGGTACTTCCCAAAAGGCATTTCTGACCCTGCAATAGAGAAAATCCTCTCCCCTCTAGTAAATACTCTTTCTTCACGTTATGCATCCACCAGCAGTTGCATGTATCGTCCTCTGTTGTATTTTGCTGTTCACCTGTTGATTTCCTGTATTTTACTAGGAACATTGTGAGGTCAGTAATTATCTGTGAAACCTGGTACTGTGTCTTACTTAAAATAAGTGTCTTATGAATCAACGAATCTATAGATGCTTGATGAATACGTAATGGTATTAAGCTGAATGCGTGGCATAAAAAGCGAAAATACAATGCTGAGATTTCATATCAGCTCTTTCACTATGGCTTCATCTAATTATCTTTTCCCTCAAGTAGGGTTAAAAGTAATGAATCTTAATATGTCCTTTAAAAGTCCCTTTTAAGTAGGGTTAGGAGTAAGAATCCTGAATATTTCCAAATATCTTTCTTTTTAAAAATTACTACATATAGCATGTTAAAGTAATTAGAGGGACTTTCATTCTCCTTTGAAAAATAAATCCCTACGTGAGCCGAGGACCTACCAGGGAACTAATGGCCAGGTGAGAGTTCTTTATGATTGGCTGAATAAATCTTAGAGAAATAATATTGGCTCTGTGAAATTCAAACTATATGAGTAACATTTAGAAGACAACAAATCTCTTTCCTCATCCCATGTTAATATCCCACACTAATTTTTCCTATTTTGTAGTTTATTTATCCAATCTAGTTGAAAATCTTATTTCTAACCAAAACTAATTTTTTTTCACTAATCTTGGGGCTGACTTTAAAATCATACATAGAGCACTATCACATGAAGGAACCTGATATTGGCCTGATTTTCAGACCTGTTTAGTAATGGGAATTTTTAAGAGTTTGCAATATTCATGTAGATAAAATTGTACCTTTGTTTGCAACACATTATTTATAAACTACTTCCTTCCAGTTCTCCTCTATAATTACTGCAAATGGAAAGCAAATGGCAAGAATTTCATTTGTAGCATCCTGGAATTTTTTTTTTACAATTTTTATCAGAACAAATATTTCATTGGTATTTATCTAAGAACTACGCTTTGCCCAAAGTTGTACAGTAGTTAGCCACAAAGTTAAATAGAACTTAAGTCTTCCTTCTAACAAAATGTCCTGATATAGCTCATTTGATCTTTGACTGTGATTGATGACGTTAAAGCTATAAAGAAATCAGAGAATTGGGGGAGATTATTTTTTAAAGGGCGTGGAGGGGTGGTCAGCACTTTATCAGGTATCAACATGCTTGCCAGCTCTGTCTTATTTGCAATATAATTTATTCAGAGTTCCACTATTTCTCTCAAGCCCAATCATAACAGTCTCTCTTCTCAAAGAGTGTGCCCAGCTTCAAATTCTCCCAAGTGTATGGGCATCTTGTTCCTTTACTTCTCTTATCCTCATGTAAAAAGTTTCCCTTTTCTTACCCAAAGCAGAAATGGAAACACTGTAGATCCTATGATTGGCATCACCCTACCCCTAAGTCTCAGACTTGAGTCCTGATTAACCATTTATGTCCAGCCTCAACTTCCCCACCAGCGTATTGATGTTTTGATCTCTTTCTAACTTTGAAAGTTCTCTACCTACTGCACTACCACTCTGTTTACCTTCACAGCTGAGGTAATTAAAAAATAGTGTCTACTACTTCACATACAAAGGAGGACCCCCCAAAATGGAATTTATTTATAAATATTGTGTACTTATTCTTATATGTTGAACTTCCATCATCTTCAAGTATTCTCCATCCGATCCAGTACGTCTATTGAGATGGTTTCTTCCAGCGCCCACAACAGTTGTTGAACTCGTCGACTTTGAAGCCTTTCAGTGCTTCTGCCATTTTTTGTTTGTTTAACTGTTTGTTTCACCTCTTCCACATTGGCAAAACATTTCCCTTTGAGGACTTTATTCATCTGGGGAAACAAAAATAAGTCACTCAGGTGAATAGGGAGGGTGGGGAATGGGGGTCATGCTGTTTGTGGTCAAAACCTGCTGAACACACAATGCAATGCGGGCAGGTGCACCCGTAAATCACCCATCACGAAATGGGCAATCGAGTTGAGAGTCTTCAAAAAAACCTCACGAAAGCCAAAGACAGGCTCTCGTCACAATGCCAGCTGGTACACTGATCCAGATGGGCTCCCTAGGGGGGGAAGATTGTACTACAGAGGGGCCCACCCTCCAGAAGGTCATTCCAGGTTTTTTTGGCTCCCCTTCCTCATGCCTTACCATCTGTTTATTCCTGAGACACATTGCAACATAGTTTCTTATACCACTAGTTCCCCGCCCCGACCCCCGCCAAAAAAAAAGTAGCCTCACCATCTTGGCAAGCACAGTGGATGCTTTTCAATAGTTCTCAATCAAAGCATGATTAAATAGGAGAAAATTAGTCACTTGGTTCTTGAAGATCATGCCTCCTTTGGCGTCCATGACCACGCAGTGTTTGCTCCTACTTCTGTTTTCCATTTCAGTATGTCTCATGATGTCCTCTGCACATTGTTACATGCTCCTCAGTCTCTGTTTGTTCCTTCTTGTCTGCTCCTTCTTTCAGTCACTCTTCAGGGAACCCATTCATTTCTGTAGCTCAATGAACTAACTGATTCCAAAAACACACAGGGAGGGGAAAGAGTAGCTTTACGGTTGTAAGCGAAACACAGAGTTTGTTCTTATATTGTTATTTATTAATTATCATATTTTCCATACAAACAACTGAAAACCTTTTGCCCAACTCTGTATTTATTGAACACTCACTGTGTGTCAGCGAGTTCAAAATCTTCCTGTTCATAACACCCCATAAAAAGGGCCCTTGGATAGATGTAGGCTCACAGAATAATGAAGCAGTGATTGACTGCTGAAAGAATTAGTGAATTTACCCTGAATCTTCCCAAGAATTGCAAAAAACTCAAAATCATAAGAAAACCCATACCTCTGAAAAAGAGAGGGGCAAAGTATGTAAGTAAGTGTTTAGTTGTGATTAAATAAGCCCTCAAATGACCATGTAAGTTCATATTCCACTGTCTTGCATTTCAACATATGTCACTTCCCACTTCCACCTCTCACCAGGTAGGTGACCACAGATAAAGTCCTTCATCTATTGTAGGGGTGTCAAACTCATTTTCACTGGGGGCCACATCAGCCTCTCAGTTGCCTTCAAAGGGTGGAATGAAATTTTACGACTGTGTAAATGTAACTACTCCTTAACTAGGGGCAAGGAGCTCAGCACTGCTGCCAGGTAGAAACAAGGTGCCAGCCGGATTCGGTCTGTGGGCCTTGAGTTTGTCACCTGTGATCTATTCATTCACCAGTATTTGTTGAATTCTTATTTTGTGCCTGGCATTGAATCATTGCTGGAGGATACATTATTGAACAACATAGACAAAATTCCTAACATCAATCTCAGTTTGCTTATCTGTAAAAAAAAATGGATAATAATACCTAACTTGTAGAGCTTTTTAAATATAAAAGGAGAAGTTATTTGTGGAGCTTACCTAAGAGAGTTCTAGTAATCAAGCAGGTTCTCAGTAACTATCATCTATGATTATTACAAGATTTCACCTATGGAATGCTGCTGCCTTGGGCTTTAGACAACAAAATTAATCCCAACTATAACATATCCTTAAGAACTTCAGAATGGAGTAAAACTTACCAGGCTTTTGGGGGAAGCTGGTTAATTAGACAAACTAAGGTGAAGTGGAAGGTGAAATACCATTGGACTTTGCTGATCACTTAAGAACGTTAAGGCTTCTCTTTATCTATTTCTGGCCTAGAATTTTAAATAATAGTAACAATAATGATGGTAGTAATAATAGCCTCTACTTACAATGCACATTTCATGCATGTTACCTCTTGTTTAGATTATCTCTAACACACGATGGAACCTACAGGGAGGTAGTACTTACTCATTATCAGTATCTTATGAAAGAGGAAATTCAAGTTCAAAGAGCTTGGCCAATGAATCAATGTCACATGCAGTGATAGACACAGGGGGAAGATTCTGGTTTGGCTATTCTGACTGTCAGCCAGTCCTTATCCCACTATAGACCACATTGCCTCTGTGACAATTAGGCTTCTCTCACACAGTTTTACTCTGACTTTTAATCAGGCTTAAGGATCTGATTCTGATACTTTGTTGCTGACTGTTTAAGCTGTGTGTGTGCTGGTTGGTGGACTATGGCCAGGAGGCCAAGGTTCAGGCAGGTCAAGGTCTATCGGTGTCTCTGTCCTCGTCTCGTCTGTTTCTAAACCCTCCTGACAGCCGGGCACTGAATTGTTTCCTTTGCTTTAATGTTCTCTTACAGACTTCTGAATCTTGTGCCTTAATAACTCTGATTAACCAGGTCATAGACATTCAAGGAAAGGGGCCTTTTATTTTTCCCTGTGGCCAGTTCCAGCTTTTTCAATGACAGAAATCACCATCCTAGAGACGGTGGTTCAGGATTATAGCATAAGTCTCTGTTCTGCACCAGGCATGGCACAATAGCCTGGCCCCAAGCTCCAAGTGGGGTTCTTAGAGCCTGATTCCTTGAAACTCTCCAGCACATGCATCTCCAGGGACCCTGCTCTCTGAACCTTTGGTTTCCCTGACCTTTGACTCCACTAGGCACTGACCTATCTGAACCTGTGTCCTGAACTTACTTCCGGGCTATCGTGCACCGACACACACACACAGCTTAACCCTTTCCCTCCTAATCTGTCACTCACTGACCACGTAAGCCACGAGTTTGACAGCTGAAACACCTCATTCAGAATCCCAACTCTTTCACGGTTAAGGAATTTTTGTTAAAGATGGCATTTCCTTGATAGTTTAACAAACTTTTTCTAAAAATTAGAATTAAAATAAATATAAAACTGTATAGGGTGACTCAAACCCATGTATTAAAAAACACCAAACAAATTCATACACACTTATTTTTATAAGGTAAGTTCTACATGTTTAAAATTCATTTTCAACATTTATAATAACTAAAGTAGAATGTATCATGTACTTGTAATCTCCTATAAGACTCTTACATACATTTTTCATGCTAAGTATATAAAGGTGTTTATTTGTAAAGTGTTCTATTATTAGTCCCCTTTCTTAAAATTTAATTAGTAGATTGAAAATTTATTTTAAACATATATTTTATAAACACATATTTTATAGTATAGTACTTACTGTTACATATGACTTTACAACTTAGTTCTTTTAGACATTTTAGACAGTAAGACTATAAGAGAGAAGCTAAATCCTAAGAGCTATGAATGTATAGTTAAACTGCTTTCTGAGAAACCCCTATGGATTATGGAAATTTGATGGTTAATGGTAGAAGATACATTTTTTTAAATAATCACAATTAACAACTACTATGAATAAGAATTTTCATCACTTTATTTTGTAAGAGTAAAATATAGAAAATAAACCAAGTGTTCAACACTTGGGACATTTTATGTTTTCAAAGGAAACATACAATTTTGAAAATTCATTTATGAAATTTAATATCAATAATTTTTCCTTTCTTTTTTTTTTTTTTTTGCATTTTCTAAATTTTTGGCAAAGAGCAGAAAAAGCACTGTGGGTAGGTATTAAACCACAGTACCTAACGATGAAGCTTTATTGCTGTATGATGAGGGGCGGTTAATTTTGAGAGTAAGGGGTAGAAGCAGGCCTATAGCTATAATCTTATGTAGAAAATCAAAAGAAAAACAAGATCTATTTAGATCAAACAAAGACTAGGTGTTTGTTAAAAAGCATGTCCATTTGTACAGCAGATGTTCCATATAAAATGTCTCTACATACATATTTCAACCCAGCTAATGGTTATCTGGATTTAGCCTGAGGTCAGCCAGGACTTACAGGAATGCCCTGAGATAGTCTTGGCTGAGTGGTAAAATAGGCAAATTCAGATGGAACTTGAAAAGAAGCAGAACAAGAAAAGTACAGAAGGAGAGAACAGGATGAGTTATAGTTGAGTAAAGAAAAAATAAGCAGATGGTGTGGAGGTTGGCAGAATTCACTTGTTTTAAATACAATGTATAACCTGAACTTTCACTGGCTTTGGTGAACTCCATCTATACTGGCAGTGTGAGGTTTACTTGAATTTGTGAAACAGTTCCTTCCTATTGCTTCCAGGAATCAGTCTGGCATTCAATAGCAATAATATTGTAAGCATCAAACTACAGGTACACTCTAAATTTTATAAGTAACATGATTCACTGAACAAATGCATATCATTAAGAAGCCTAAATCTTAAAAAAAAAAATAAAATAAGATAGAATAAAGTAACTGGAAAGGAAAAATAAAGTCGAGTATTTATTAAATTAATTTACATTTATTTTTATAGAGGTTCTAAATCATCAGTAACCCTCTTTGCTTGGAAGCAGCTAGGACACTGAACACCGTTCTACACAGTAACCGGCAGAATAAAACTTCCCGGCCTCAAACCTTAGCAACTATGTGACGTGATTTAAATGCCTAGTGCCTAGAGCGTAATGTGCATACATCTGTTTTATACACATGTAAAACATTAGCACGTTTCCAGCACATATTTTCATCTGGAAATTTGATAGGCTTCAAGAAGAATCTGGGTGTATAGGACAAAGACAGAATTGGTTGGAGGAAGGGGAAAAGGGAGAGAGAGTTGAGAGGTAAGAATGAACATATTTTCTCTGGGAATTTTCACATGGAAGGTATAATATTATTTCCCTGCTGAGATCTTGTCATCCTTTCTTTTTACTTCATAAACTCTCCAGTCTATTCCAGTTGAGTTTTCCTTTGAAGGCCACCCAGAAGCTGTGACCTGGCTGGCAATGGAGAGCACAGCTGATTTAAAGACTGCCTCAGAGCGCCCTGAAACAACGTGGTTTATACTGCAGCGTTAGGGAGTTGGGCTGTGTAAATGGTAAAGATTACCACACATGGGAAGGAGGGTAAATAAGCTTTCAGACTTCCATTTTTCCTTTCAGCTCACCTTCTCTCTTTACATTAGTATTAATGAGACGCTGTTCATAACAGAGAGAAATGTTTCTAACAGCTTGGTATAAGTCGATATGGTCTTTGATTTATTTTTGTAAACATGATGATAGAGACAGTATTGACTAAGGTTTCAAAGTGTAGCCTCAGGGGCCAGATGACCTGGGTTCAAATTCTGACGTGGCCACTTCTTAGCTGTACTTGGACCAAAAAGATAAACAGCTTCTCCATGCCCCAGTTTACTTATGGAAATGGGAATTACAAGGACGGTACATATTTTACAGGGGTATTGACCCAATGAGCTTTTAAATGTAAAGTGGTCAGAACAGTGAATGATGCATGATAGTCCTCAATAAATGCTGGCTATTATCATCACTTTACTGTGTTTTTCATTCGCTCCCCTGTTCCCTTTTATGAAGATATCATTCATAAGGTTTAGAAATGCAATCTATGGCCACAAGAGTTTCATCTTTCTAGAAAGCCTCTTTCAGTGAGTGCTCTGTCTTTCTGGTTGATCTGAGCACCAGGTAACCTGCCAAATGAGTAAATCTTTGACATTCTCATACTGCTTTGCTTTGCTTAAAGACAATCAAGTAGAAATCTTTGGGGAAGGAAAACAACAACAACAACAATTGATTAGGTCAGAAGTCCCAAGGAAGTGAGACATTTGCCATGCACATGGCTTCAGGGGAAGCTGGCAGCCATTTGGAACCCAGGCCCAAGTTTTCAGATGGCATCGGGTTTCAGGGAAGCTGATGCTGCCACCATCACATGGCCGCTTCACCGGGAAGCCTCTCTGCTGGCGGCTCACACCTGTGAGGCCATACCCATTACTGCTGGCTGTCCACAGATTTTGATTAAGAAAAGTGGTTTCTAAAATGTATCTGCTTTGGAATATCTGATACCTTTTAAAACAGAGCATTACTGTTGTCCTTGTCTTAGAATTTAATTTTTGCATCTTGTCTGGGAACGGTCACAAAATAGAATGTTGTGTGTCATCATTTCAGGACACAATGTACTATTTCTAGCATGTTTGGTATGGTAAAGGAAAGATGAATAGATAGAAGGAACATTTACTGCAGGGTAACTGTCTATCCGTTTAATCTTCACGATAACTTGATGAGGGAACTGAAGATCAGAGAGAGTAACTGACTTGCCTAAGGTTCTCCACCTCATAGCCAGTCAAGCAGTTCAGGTCTGCAGGTTCTGTTTTCATCCCAACTTTGCTACCACCATGCAACCATCATCAAGCCCTGCATCCAGATTTTTTAAAACAGTTTTTATTGATGTTAGAGAAGAAGGGAGGGAAGAGAGAGAGGGAGAGAGGAATTGGATGTGCGAGAAAACATCAATCGGTTGCCTACCATATATACCCTCAACTAGGGATCAAACCTGCAACCCAGGTATGTGCCCTGACCAGGAATTGAATCTGCAAACTTTTGGTGTGCTGGATGAGGCTCCTAACAACTGAACCACCTGGCCAGATTTTCAGAAGTTACAAATGCAGCCGCTTTTTACCACCCCAACTACTACTACACTAGTCCAAGCCTCCAACATCACTTGATCAAGTTACTACTGCAAGAGGCTCTTGGTTGTTCTCTCTGCTTCAACCACTGTCCCCTGCAATCTATTCAGCACAGAATGCCAGAATAACTCTCTCTCTCTCAAACCAATACCCAACACCTGCATGCTGGCCTAATTTTCCATGATCCAGTTGTGCTAAGTCCCTGACCTCACCTCCTACAGCTCTCTAGCTTACATGCTACTGTCCTTTTGTGTTCCTTCTAATAGACTTGTTTTTATAAGCAATGTTTGGATTTGCAGCTATGGGAATTGAAAGCTAAACCTATGAAAAATGGCATAAAGGCTGAATTTCTTATATTAGAATAAGACAGGGGATAGGGATGATAAATATGAGCCAGGTGGGATATAAGAGAAATGATGTTTCTACACCTTAAAAGACAGGAGCCATGCAGAAGGATGGGGATAGTTTCTGTGAGCCTTAAGTTAGAGAAAAACAGAAAGATGCACCATTTTATTTATTTTTTCCTTTTTATTTATTTTATGGGTAAATTATACATTTGATTTTGTTTTTTTATTGTGGTTCAATTATAGTTTTCCCCATTTCCCTTCCAGTATTCTCCCCGACCCCAGCTACCCCTACCTCCCACATTAAATCTCCCCTCCCCGTTGTCTTCATCCATGGGTCCTTTACACTCCCCCTCCCCTCCTTTCCCCTGTTATTCCCTCCCCACTCCCCTCTGGTCACTGTCAGTTTGTGCTTTATGTCCAGGTCTCTGGTTCTATTTTGCTCCCTTGTTTGTTTTGTTGATTAGGTTCTACTTATAGCTGAGATCATGTAGTATTTGTCTTTTATGGCCTGGCTTATTTCACTTAGCATAAGATCTCCAGTTCCATCCATGCTGTCAGGAAGGGTAGGAGTTCTTTCTTTCTGCTGTGTAGGATTCCATTGTGTAAATGTGCCAGTTTTTTTATCCACTCATTTGCTGATGGGCACTTAGGCTGTTTCCAGCACTTGGCTATTGTAAATTGTGCTGCTATGAACATTGGGGTGCACTGTTCTTTGGAATTGATGTTTCAGGACTCTTAGGGTATAATCCCAGCAATAGAATTGCTGGGTCAAAAGGCAGTTCCATTTTTAGTTTTTTGAGCAAATTTTTATATTCCAAAAGCATTGAGTCTACTACAAATATACATGACTTCTTTCTCACCTTATTAAGGTCTGTAATCAAATGGCACCTTCAGAGCAGACTTCTCTCACTATTCTACCTAAAATAGTATTTCCTGCCATCACTCTTCAGTCACAACTTTATATTTCAGAGCCCTTTGTCTTGATAGCACATTACTTTTTAACTTTGTCTCGTCTACTAAAATATCACCTCCATGAGGACAGGGACTTGCTCACAATGGATTCCCAGTGTCTAGAATAGCCCACAGCACATAGAAAGTGATAAAAAAAAATTTGTTGAATAAACAAATGTTCTGAGAAGAATTTGGAGTGGGAAGTGGGAGAGACAACTGAGGAAACACATGCTTAATTTCATCTAGATAGGTTAAGGGCTCAAACTCAAACGCTTGCTTAAGGGTAGAATGAAGACTAAAACCTACACCTCCTCAATTCACAGTGCACTGAATTTTATGCTCTAAGAAGCTGCCCTTCTTTAGGGATCTTAACTTATCAGAGTAATACACAAGTGAGAAAATTCTAAAGTTTACTTTGCAGTGATCATATTATTGTTTCAAATGATATTTAAATCTGGATACTTATAGCTCAGTATTGCACAACTACTCAGAGTACCTTCATCATAGAATATGTCACAGAAGAAAGAAATAGAAAATCCATGGCTCTCCCTAAAAATGCTTTCCTAAGAAAACATTAATGTGCCTGATATATAATTTTATGACCTCTCTCTAGTGGCAAGAGAATATGAAAGAAGTCATAGGGATGAGTGAATGAATGAATTTTTTTATTTTTCTGGGTTTTCTCTAGAAACTGACTGTGAACTAGTTTGGCAATAATAATAATAAAAATAAAAACACTTATTTAGTACTGAGCATTGCTCTAGGTACATAAGAAATATTTTAATCTTTAATCCTCACAGTAATTATGCAATTTCATTTTATAGGTATAAAAACTAAGGCTCAGAGAGGAGCATCCCACTATTTCATAAGATAAAAATCATTTTTTCTATGTCTTCCAAAGCATCTCAGCACTAGCTATACTATAAATGCTTTAAAATGTTCATAATAACCAAGGGGGAGGGTGGAAACAAGAGAGGGAGGTAGGTTTGGATTGGGTTGGGGGAGTGGTGGGGAGAAAATGCAGACAACTGTAATTGAACAACAGTGAAGTAATTTATGAAACAAAAAATAAACTAAAATGTTCATAATAAAACTTACAGTTGAAAAGAACTTTAGAGATTGTCTTTTCCAAGAAGGAATCTATGACTAATTTTTTGGAATACAACTTTAAGAAATATCTTCCTTCTTTAAAAGCCAAACTGGATTTAAAAAAACATGTATAAATGTCCTATGGACAAAGACAACGGGGGGGAGTGGAGGACTGAATGTGGGAGGTGGGGGTGGGTAGGGCAGAAGAGAGTAATGGGGGGAAATGACAACTCTAATTGAACAGCAATAAAAAAAGAAAAAACAATAAAATATAAAATATTTTTTATGAAAAGCAAAACTGGATAGAGAACTGAGGTCCTTTAATTGCCGGTTGATCTTTCACTAAACCCAGCTGGTTTACTGGTGTGAATATGATGCTTATAAACATGTTAAATTATAATCCTATGTATAAAGTTATATTTACATCTAAACTGTGTAAACGATTTACATAGTGAACTCCAATTCAAATCCTTCTATGGACACAGTTGGACCTTTTAGTAAAAAAAAAAAAAATTATTATAGCATCAAACCATTATGGTATAAATTGACCTTTGTATGGTGGGTCAAATGCCGCTGTCACATCTACTTATGTGTTGCATGTGTATTTGCATGTACATTGCACATAAGCATAATCTAGCAATGCTCCCTATGTATTGGATAAAAGATTATGTAAATGAGAATAGTGAATAAACCCACTTAAATCCTTAAGCAAAGTTAACATTACGGGAGAATTGCGGTGACATTCGTAAGTTCATGTTTGCTTTCCAAAAATAACCATCCTGTAGACTGTTAAAAACACTGGTCCCAAGCAAAGATTATATACCAGGTAGGGATGCCAAATGCAGTTCACACAAAGCAATTACAGTAAAAGCTGTGAGTTTTACTACTGCTTGGGGAATACTTTACACATTTACTTTTCCTCCATGAAAGAAACTTGTGCTGAGAAACCACTGCCTTCTCTATGCAAATACAAAATGTGAGATACCTGAGGAAAGGGTAACATTCAGTTTAATTTTTATGTGAGCCTGTTCGAATAACTTTAAAAATCAAACTGACACAGGGGGAAAGCAGCACACAAGTGTTCTTATTTCTGAACTGGCTCTCCTTAGCCATTTTCTTCCTAGAGTATAATCTGATTCAGAGCAGGAACATACAGTACAGTTAACATTCAACTTTAATTGCAACGAGGTGACAACATTCTGGGTAATGAGTTGTTTATGAGTTGTAGATGTGTTTACAATGAGTTGACAATGTGTTGGATAAAGTGTTCTTCTAAAGTTGTAGATCTATTTACAGTGAGCGGTGGGGGATGTTCATTAGTTGTCGATTTGTTTGTTTACATTGTTTTCGATTTGCAATTGCTATGAAACAAATTGCACACTGATGAAGGATGATTGTTTGTGCGCCTTAATGATTTACTGTAGTAGCTTGTCTGAAAAAGTACTTAACTCTGCCTCATCTGTCAGTTTCCACTGCAAAAGCTCCTAGTCACAATAGTTTTATTAGCATAGCATGGACCATTTGTAAGATCATTATGCATCTAAGAAATCTCAGGACTTTGCTATTCAGCCCATTGTATTTGGGCCAGCAGACCTGAACTGAATTCTTTCTGCTTGATACACATTTATATCTTTTTAAGTTATAACATGATTAATAGTCAGTTCTCAAACTCCCAGCTACGGAAAGAATTCTACAAATCCTTTGTAACTCAAGGTACTGTGAATTTTCAACCTTATACTTGACCTACCAACTTCTGAAAAGGAAGGGCTAAAAAAAAAAAAAGATCAGAATAATTTAAGGGTAATCATACAATTTTACAAAATATATTTTAATATTTTGGAGGACAAAGGTGTAGCATGGGCCCTATGTGTAAAAACTCACAATAAACCAGTTCAATCTGCATTATTAGTATGCATTGCTTCTATATAGGGATATTTAATAGCTTTTGTTGATAGAAGAGAAGAAATGGGAAATGAAACTGAACTCTACCCACATCTTCACCATCTCAAAATTTACTCTTTGTTTACTTACCCACGTCCCAGACCCGTCCCAGACCCGTCCCAGACCCATCCCAGACCCGTATGTATTCACATAAGGACGCTAGTGTACACGATGCCTCATTTACATTGCATTCTCACCCGTTATGAGAAATATGGCTATCTTGTAATAATTTGACCAGAAAAATTGATGAGTCAGATTTCATGGGCCAAGCCTAACTAAAGAACCTCTAGTCTTTAAAGCATTGAAAATGAAATATTGTGGTTAATTTGTGGGAGCATTAAAAAAAGCAACTAAGAAAATTAGAAAAGACAAAGAAGCCAGTTAAGAAAAATGAGTTTACTACATGGTAAATAATATTAATTTTAAATTCTATAATATCATATCTCATTTAGTCTACCTAAGGACACAGAGTAGTATTTATCCCCATTTTTCATAGAAAGCAACTGAGACCAGATACCTACATTTTTATGTAAAATATGTGATTTTTAACTGTTGGCTTTAATTTTTACAATATGTGAAGCAACTCCTGATTTTGGAAGTTCCCAGTTTTACGCATAAAGCCATAATAGAAGCCCATTGACTTTCTGAACTCATACATCTAGAAAGGACAGAACCAGAGCATAAACCTATATGTTCTGATTCCAATCTAGTGTTCTTACTGTCAGTTTATGTTCTATTTTGTTTTCTTTATGCTAGAAGTAAAACCTCAGAATATGAACCAAAACTTTTTCTTCAACCCTGTTGACCCTCACTTGTAAGAAGCACCCCCAACAGAAAGATTCCTACTAAGTCTGGCTTCCATGCTTATCACCGAGGAACGTGTTTTGCCTTCATACCGGAAGCCAGTTTCGTAGGCATGGTTTTCCACGCTTAGTGAGGAAAAGGAGGACATTGTAATTATCTAAAACATTTAATTTAATAGATATGTCAAACAATTGCTTCTAAAGATTTTACCTGAAAGGTCCTAAGTGCGAAATTGGGCTTTAGGAGACCGTGCAGGGGTTCTCATATACATTTTCCTCTCTCAGTGTACCATTTACCAGCATGAGCTTGAAAAAAATAAATTCTTAGTGCATTTCAACATGCTGACCCTTAAACAAATCTGTCATTGGAATCTAAAGAAAAGGCACTGGACGAAGTGCTGAGGTGTTGCTTCCAGGGAGTCATGTTAGCATATTCATGTTGGAAAGGATTTCATCTTGGAGGCTTCTGTTCATCTAACCAGATACTTTGCAAGTAAAAATGCATGAAATTTAAACCAGCTTTCACATGGCCATTTTTTATGGCAGACCATTTCAGCAGTGTAACAGGGATAGACACCTATAAATGTATAATGTGATGGATTCAATTGTAATGTAGCCTAGATACATATGGAGGTAGTGTTTGCCCTTCAGTGAAAATCCATTTTTATGTCAAAAAGAATCCATTGAAATTAATAGGGCATTATCCAAGCAATAAGTAACACTGTATATACAATGCAAAATTTTCTAGCAGGAAGACAAATTTTCTCTAAATGTGAAAAATAGACATGCTAAGGAATAGTACATTTATGCATTAAAAACAGGAAACTACTTAATATTAGAAGAAAATAGTCAGATGAATGACTGAGATCTTTAACCTTTATTGGAATAATATCTACTAGAAAATGAAATGTATGATTTTATAAACCCACACTTATTTTCGGCACAGGAACTCAAGTTATTTTATGTCATTGTATATATTTCAACTATATAATGTTTACTTTGCTGATTGGAAATGATTGTATTCATTCATTTATGATTTTTTAAAGAAATATTTTGGCATTCCTATCATGCCCCCCCGCAAAACACAAGTTAAGCAGAGAATACAGTAATAAACATAACATGGTTATGTTCATTGTGTTAAAGTGTGAACTTTTCAATTTCTGAATATGATTTCTAAATTTTCCTCTGAAGCATTGTTTTAATATTTAATTATTCTTTATGAGTCTTTTGACTACTTTCATGTTTCACTTTCTTATGCCCAGTGTTTCTTAAAAATGATGTGCTTCCATGCTTTTGCTCTGAAAGTAATTTTTATCACTTTTTCTAGTTTGTACTCTTGTATATGCTCAACTTTCTTTTTCCCATCCCCAAGAAGCATTTTCTGATCACAAGGAATATAATATATCCAAGTCCTCAGCATGTACTCAATACATATTAATTTCTGCATTGCATCCTCAGTATAAACTACTGGTTTTTTAATTCTTCCTGTGCTTTACAGAATTCAATGGACTATTAAAGGGAAATACCAGCTGGGAAGTGGTGTTTTTAAAATATTTTTCTTTTAGTTGTATAATTTTTATTTTAAATCATATGCATATTTTTCAATTAGAGTTGGTATATATTATTATTAGTTTCAGGTGCACACCCCAGTGATTATACATTACATAACTTACTAAATGATCATCCCAACAAATCTCCCAACCATCTGACACTATACATAGTTATTAGAATATTATTGACTATATTCCCTGTGCTGTACTTTACATCCCTATGGCTATTCTGTAACTACCAATTTATACTTTTTAATCCCCTCACCTTTTCACCCAAGCCCCTAACCACCCCCCCATCTGGCAACCATGAAAATGTTCTCAGGATCTGTGAATCTTTCTGTTCTGCTTGTTAATTCATTTCGGTTTTTAGTTTCAATTGTTGATAGGTACATATTTATTGCCATCTTAATGTTCACATTTTTTATCTTTTCTTTTGTTCTTTTTCTTCTTAAAGAATTCCTTTTAACATTTCATATAATAATGGTTTGGTGGTGATGAACTCCTTTAGTTTTTTCTTGTCTGGGAAACTCCTTATCTGTCGTTCGATTCTAAATGACAGCTTTGCTGGATAGTTATCTTGGTTCCAGGGCCTTGGCTTTCATCACTGTGAATATTTCTTGCCAATCCCTTCTCTGTTGAAAAATCAGCTGACAATCTTATGGGAGCTATCCTGTAGGTAACTAACTGCTTTTCTCTCCCTGCTTCTAAGATACTCCCTATGTCTTTAACTTTTTCCATTTTAATTATGATGTGTCTTGGTGTGGGCTTCTTTGGGTTCATCTTCTTTGTAACTCTCTGAGCTCCCTTGTATGTCTATTTCCTCCACCAAATTAGGATTTTTTTGTCATTATTTTTTAAAATAGGTTTTCAATTTCTTGCTCTCTCTTTTCTCCTTTTGGTACCTCCATAATGAATATATTGCTATCCTTGAAATTGTCCCACAGGCTCCTTACATTATCCTCATTTTTTTTTTGGATTCTTTTTTTCTTTTTGCTGTTCTGATTGGGTGTTTTTTCTTCCTTATCTTCAAACGTGCTAATCTGATTTGATTCTTGGCTTCATCTACTCTACTGTTGATTACCTGAAAATTATTCTTTATTTTAGTTAGTGTGTCCTTATTTCTGATGGGTCCTTGTTTATGCTGTTAAGGTTCTAAGTTCATTGAGCATCCTTATAACTTGTCTTTTGAAATCTGCATCTAATAGATTGCTTGTCATCATTTTGTTTAGGTTTGTGTGTATGTGTGTGTGTGTGTGTGTGTTGTTCTGTTCTGTCATTTGGAACATGTATCTTTGTCTTTTCATTTTGTCATCCTCCCTGTGTTTGTTTCTCTGTATTTGGTAGAGCTTCTACATCTCCCAGACTTGGTAGAGTGGCCTTATATAGTAGGAGTCCTGTAGAGTCCAATGGTACAGTCTCCCATCACCCAAGCTGGGTACTCAAGGTACATCCCGTCATGAGGGCTGAGTACACCCTTCTCTTGTAATTGAGACTTGATTGCTGTTGGTACTTCAATGGGAGGGATTTACCCAGTTTAGTCAGTTGCAAGGACTGGCTATGAGCACAAATCACTGACCTCCAACAACCGTGGAAGATCAGCTGTGCTGGTGCCCGCCCCACAGAGTAGGGCTTACTTCAGGAGGGTTCTGGTGCCTGTTGAACCTGTTCCTTCAGTGTGTCACTTACGGAGATGGTAGGGTGGCGGTGCTTCAATGATGTCTGAAGCTGTGTGCTGGGTGGGCTAGCTTTGGGGCCCCCTGCGAGGTTCAGGGCAAAGTCAGACACTACCTGTGTTCTGTCCACGGCCACCCAGCAGGAACTACAAAGTGCTCCACAGATGGCTGCTATTTGTGCTGGGCTTGGAGGTGCCCAGGAGAGCTCAAGCTGTGAACCAAGACTGACTGCTGCTAGTGTTGCACCTGGGGCAACATAGCAAGAGGTATGGAGTACCCTGAGGCCAGATTTTAGGAAATTTTGAGAGATTTTAGGAAAGTATGAAGCATGAGCCAAGACCATTTGTATGAAAAAGTCACTGGAAACTACTTGAGTGGACTCCAAAGTTGGGAGGGGGTGACTCAGAGAATCACCAGGGTGGGACAAATCATGTGAGCCACGCAGATGGAGTCTCAGGTATGGTGCTACCTGCTGGGCTCCGTTGGGGAGGACTCATCAGAGGAACAGTGGCCTCTGCCAGAACTTCTGTCTGGGAGAAAGCTGCCCCCCAGCTCTCACCCTCATTCTGGACACTTCAGTGCCTCCCCGTATGTCCCTGTGCCTTTTGAGCTGCTGGAGTTCACAGCAAGCAAGTCAGAATAAGTCCATGAGCAGGCTCCTTAAGAGGAACTGCCTTAAACTCCAGAAGACCTCTGTCTCTCTCAGCCTCAATTCCTGCTGGTTTTTGCAGCCAGGAATTATGGAGACTTCTCTTCTTGGCACTGGGACCTTCAGTTGAGGGGCCTGGTATAGAAATGAGAACTATCTCCTCAGGAGGACCTCTGTAGCTGAGATATCCTTCTTCATTTTTATCTTCCACACTTAGTGTGGGACCAGCCATTCAGTGTCTTCACCACTCCTACCGTTAGCAATGTAGCTTCTTTAGTTTCCTAGTTACAGACTTCGACTCAGTCAGATTTCAGGTGATTTCAGAAAGTGGGGTTGTTTTCACAAACAATCAATAATTCCTTACTTTTGCTGTCAGTACTAAGTCAAGGGAACCATGGGACAGATCTGAGTGACTAGATCGAGGAGGTGCTTGATTAGGAGAACTTGGCAAATGGTATCTACCAGCAGCCAGGTCCTCAGGAGAAAGGGCTACAGACAGGTAAGCATGGGAAAGACCAGTGGTTGCCACCAAGTACTGAGTCTAGCTTTTTGTTGCATCAGAAACGGGTAAACTGGAAGTGCAGAGCTTATCAGGAGATCCAAAGCAAATGCAAATTATGAATTGGCATAAACAAGCCACTCTGGCACAAGCATCTGAACCTGAAGAAATGATCAAGGAAAAGATAAAATCTTCCTACCAAGTGTTACAGACCCAGTGAAGCAAAGGAAAGGTGGGGGAGTAAGAGATATGACCCCAGAGAATACATTTTAAGCAGCAGGGCTAGAAGTTATAGCTGAAACCCACCAAACATTTCTTCCTTTTAAATAAATATGTAGGCTGATGGGTGTGATCTAAGGTTAGAAGGATGTGCCTCAATGCCTTTCTCAAAGGTGAACGAGGGCTCTTCTGTAGCATGTGTGAGGTGGCCTCAAGTGTATCAGGGTTTGTTTGAGCTCTGACCTCTCCACTGACCTTCAGGGCAGGTGCACCAGAGTGAGGAGACTTCATATGAACATGTTCCAACCTTGTTAGCCTCCTGCAATTTGCCTGATGTACAACGTATTTTTAGCTATTTTGTCATTGTAAGATTGTTTTTTGGAACCTTTACACTACAAAATTTGTTGAATTGTATGTCAGATATTTATTTAGAATTAATATTAGTACTGGGAAAAGGATAACAGAGCTCTAGTCTTACTTCTCTTCTTTGAAAGAGCAGGTATGCTTCCACCTGCGCTCTCGTGATTGCGGACCACTGGCTGGTTCCACGAATGAGCGCTCAGCATCCCCGGGTCCTGTTCTGCTCACGCAGAACCATGCATTTTCTCCAGCTCTCAGACCCTTGTAACGAGGTTGTAAAAGAAGTTTATGTAGCACTTCCTATGCTACATAGGACAACTGAAAAGAAAAATTACCCACTCATAATCCACCGATGTGATGCTCATCCCCCAAACGTCCACAAGCATTACAGAGTGTTCAAGGGCAGATCCTCTGCCTCAAGCTGGACCCAAAGGCAAGGATGGGTCATTTTGGAAAAAGGTGATATTTTTTGTCTTAAAGTTATATTAGAAAGTGATTTTCCTGCTGGATGAGAATGTGGGAAGCTAAGTAAGTGTGGAGAAAGAGAGGCAGGATCTAGCCCAAACTTCCCCTACGGCGCAGAGCCGTGGTTTTCAAAGGTGTGCTTAAGAATTACTTGGAGATCTTCTAACAGTGAGGCATCCTCCACTCTGCCTTCGGAGATTCGGATTCAGTTGATCTGGACTTTGACTCACGTATTTGCATTTTTGATAAAGCACTTCAGGTGCTGTTTTTAGGTAGATAGTTTGCGAATCATATTGTAAGAAACACTAACCTAGAGTCTTAGTGGAATTCACCCTGATTTCCACCCAAGAGAAATGAGCTACACAATCCTCACAGCGATTGGAAGAACTCTTCTGAAAGTCTCTCTTAGGAGGGAGGCACTCGTATTCACACAGATCTTCCCAAGTGAGTCTACTGCTGTATTTTTTATTGAAAATACACAGGGAGACTTTCAGTGATAGCAACACTGGACTAGAGGAAAAAGATGTATCATCTCCTCCTTACAACAATGGAAACCCCAACAAGTAGAATAAAAAGGCCAAGTAGATATAAGGGATTTTATTGTGAGAAGAGGTATGTAGAAGTAGAACAGGCTATTTATTTGAGTTGCCCTATACCCTTTAAATATCAGCTTTCTCAATGTTACTTTTCAGAGACTGTGACCTTTTTAAGAAGCGAAAAGGCACCAAAATGCTATCTATATTGAAGCAGTTTATCAAAATGTCACCCAACCGTTGATTCCAGTTGCTAACAAGATACTGTGTTTCCGTATTTAATTGGCCAGCTTACCTAATTATGGCTGTCTTTGGATATCTATTGATGGGCTCTTTCAGAGAAAAAAGAAAGCATCATTGGAAGCAATTTCTTATAAATATATTAAAAAGGAAATAAAGTAAGGGAATACCCCAATAAGAATTATTAGATAATAAAATTTACCTGCTTGCATTGATCCCTAATTTATAGAAACACCTTCATAACATATCCAACACAACTCTGGATAACTGCCAATTGCCCGTGCTGCTGTGCCTTCCAAAAGTTATCTTGGCGTGCAGCTCAGCAGAAAAGTAGGAAGTGCCCTGGAAATTACTCACAAAATGTGAATACCACATGTCAGAGTCAGTGAGCTTTGGATGAACTATAAAGAGTTTTCATTATTTAGGCCTATGAAAGCAAAGGAAACAGAAATATATCCAATAATGTAAGGCAGCGGAACCAGGAAATTTATAAGGCAGCTTAATCTGTGGATTCACTTTAAAACATTGGGCCATGTTCAAACTGCGGCATTAAAAAACATTACCCCTGGCTGTAGTCATAATCCTTCAGAGGTCAGGAAGAATAGGATGTCAAACTTCCCAAGGATTTTAGACAAAGGACTTTTAATCAGTCCTTTCCCTTAAGCTTTCTGTTTTCTTCTCTAATGTGGACATGAAAGACGAAATCTTAACACATTCCACAATCACTGGGGAGGCTGCCCAGAGCCACTTATCTTAAATACTATATTAATCATATTTATTATGATTAGTAATAAATCTAGGCTGAGGCTTTAGATAATTAAGTGGGCCTAGGTCAATCCATGCTCTGTAAGAATGCTAATAAAAAGTCTCAACTCACAGAGAATTACACATAATGATACCAAAACTTACTGCCTTAGGTGCTATTACCAAAGCATTGTTTAGCATTGGGAGATACAGGGACTATCAGAGGGTAGACAATGATGGTCACTTCTGCCTACAGTGTTCATTAGGTTTGGAAAACTTCCTGGGGAAGACGTTTGGGCGCGCCTAGTCTAGATAGTCCCAGGGATTCTCGGGAGGTTTATACCCAGGGCTTGTTTATGCCCAAAAAGAAGAAAATCTGCAATGAAAGTGAATCTTGTCTCCTTTAGGACATACACAAAGGGCTATAAAGCTCTTGATGAAGAACCAGAGTAACAGATTATCCCACTTAATAAAATAGAAGACTTTGGTGTACACTGCAAACAATATTTTATCTTAGATGTCTCATATTTTAAATCCTCTTTGGATTGCAAATTGCTTGAGCTATTGTGGAATAAATACTGAATGAATATGCTGAGTGCCTCTAGCTTGCTTGTTAATGCAGACTGCACCGCTGGTTAGGTCTTAAGTTTGTCTGTAAAGTTAGATCAGTCAGAAGCCCAGCTGAGATGAGGGAGTTTAATGCTGGGTTTATAAACACATGACCAAAATCGGAAGAAAAGCTTGCCAAAGCTACTTGCTCTGCTGTAAAACTACCCTAGGAGACATCCATGGATTGGCATCTCAGGTACTTGAGGATAAACTATTTCATCAAATTAACACCTTAAACAATCACCAAGTAATACTTTTGCCTGAAAGGCACTAGGAGAAAAAAATACACAAGTAACATTTTAAAACTAGTTACCAAAAATCTAGTAGGAAGTTCAAGGTGCTCTGAAATGCCCTGAATATTAACAGCTTGTAATAAAATTCCTTAAAATGAAAAGAAAGCAAAAAATTAAACCAAAACAAACAAACAAAAAAAACAGCATACCCTGCTCAACTCCAGGAGCCGTGGTGCCCGTGAAGAGTGTGCTGCTGCGCTGAGCAGCCCCAGGGACAGTTTACTGCACTTCTGAAACATTTGTCATGCTGAACCTCAAGAGAGAATTACACGAGAGAAACAAAGCCGGTTAAAATCATCTAGGTTACATAACACAGCCAGCAAGTGTCTGGGCCTGTCCCAAGAATGGGCAGAGGCATGAGGCTCGGGCCGAGACCACCGCACTGTGCGGCACAGCTTCCCCCCCGTCTAGGGGTCATGCCACACCCTAAGAGCTCACTGTGGCTCTCATATAAACCGCCTGAAAATGCCAATGGTCACTTTGAATATGAGCATTTTACATGAATCTGTAATTCTTTTCTTTCTCCCATATGAGCATAACTGCATTTAGGTTGCACTGCAAGAAAGAGAAACAGGGTGTTGTTTTCCATTGTTCCAGTTACCGGTGATAAATATTAAATGAAAAATTTCAGAAATATACAATTCATAAGTTTTAGTTGCGTGCTATCTTGATGGTGTGATGACATCTTGTGCCATCGAGCTCTGGGCCATGGATCATGGATCATCTCTCTGGCCTGCGAATCCACATTGTAAAGGCTACCTGTCAGTCACTCAGCCGTCCTAGTCATCAGATGGGCTTTCAAAGTATCACAGTGTTTGTGTTCAAGTAATTCTTACTTTATCTAATAATGTCCCCAAAGAACAAGAGTAGTGATGCTGGCAATTCAAATCTGCCAAAGAGAAGCCATAGAGCGTATGTATGTACAGGAAAAAATATGGTATATATAAAGCTTGGTACTGTCCATAGATTAGGGCATCCACTGGGTGTTTTAGAACATAACGCCATCAGGTAAGGGGAGACTACTATATTATTCGTTCATTCACTTATATATAAAATAATGTATAAATCTCAAAGAATTTTATAAATTCTTTTAAAATGAGATGGTCAGCCCTGGTTGGGTGACTCAGTTGGTTAGAACATCATCCTGTACACCAAAAGGTTGCAGGTTTGATTCCCCGTCAGGGCACAAACTTAGGTTCCAGGTTTGATCCCCAGTTGGGGCACATAAGGGACTCAACTGATGGACATTATCTATCTCTCTCTCCCTCTCCTCCTTCTTCTCCATAACATCAATAATAAAAATTCCTCAGGTGAGGATTTAAAAAATAATAAAAGAACATGACCTGGCTGCAAAATGACAATTCTATGTAATGAAAATAAGTAGTAAGACACTGCACGGTGTTGCTTCTTTTCTCAGAATGTTGAAAACAGCTGGTGTCTCACTTAATCACTTTCAGATATTCAAATTAACCATGAAGGCAAGTGCAGGAACTATTATTAGACAGAAAGTATAACATAAGGTGAATAATAACAATAGTTAACCTCACTTACACACTAGAACGCCGACCTCCTGCGGGCCTCGAGGGTATGAATGAAATGGCTCCTATAGGGCAGACGTGGCGTGGTGGGACAAACTGAGCTGTGCCCCTTCAGGTCCTGATGTGGACGTCCAGCCCTGATCGTCTCTGTGTTTGGTATACAGCCCAATGGTCTGAGGATTCTATACTGAGAAATGGTCACAGTCGGAAGTCTAGTTAGCATATATGGTTGTCACCATATACATAGTTACAACTTTTTAATAGTGATGAGAACTTTTAAGGTCTCACACGGATCAACTTTTAAATACACAATAAATATTAACTGTAGTCACCATGCTATACATTACGCCCTCATGACTTGCTTATTTTCTAACTGAAGGTTTTTGTTCTTCTTGTCCCCTTTCACCAGCTTTGCTCACCCTCCACCTTTTTCTTTAGATTCCGCATATAAGTGATATCATGCAATATTTGTTTTTCTCTGACATTTCTCTTAGCGTAATGCCTGCAGTTCCATTCCTATTATCACAAATGGCAATATTTCCTTCTTTTTTATGGCCGAATAGTATGCCATTGTGATGTTACACAAGTTCTCTTTCATTCATTGATTCATAGACACTGAGGTTATTTTCCTACCTTGGCTGCTATAACAAGGCTGCCGTGAACGGAGGGGGAGTACACAGTGTTTTCATGTTCTTCATATATATATACCCAGAAGTGGAATTGCTGGATCTATTTTAACTTTCTAAAGAAAGGTCCATACTGATTTCCCTAGTGGCTTCACCACTTTACACTCACATCTATAGTGCACATTTCCACCAACAGTGGCTTTTTCTCTACATCCTCACCAACACTGGTGTCTTGCTTTTGATAATAGTCTCTAACAGGGGTCAGGGGCTTTTGATTTGTATTTCCTGGATGGCTGGCGATGTGGAGTACCTTTTCACGTACACGTTGGCCATCTGCATTTCTTCTTTAGAAAAATGTCTACTCATATTTTTTTGCCAAATTTTAATTGGACCGTTTTTCTGAAATTGAGTCATATGAGTTATTTATATATTTTAGATATTAGCATCTTATCAAATACAATTTGCAAATATTTCCCCAGTAGGTTGCCTTTCATCCTTTTGATAATTTCTTTTCAGCAAAGAAAATGTTTATTTTTATTTGTTTATTTTTGCTTTTATTGCCTTTGCTTTTGGTGTCAAGTCCAAAAATATCATTGCCCAGACTGACATCAAGGAGTTTATCACCCATGTTTCTTCCAGGGGTTTTACTGTATCAAGTCCTATGTTCAAGTTTTCTTCCACTTTGAGTTAATATTTATGTATGCTGTAAGATAGTTGTCTTTATTCTTTTGCATACCCATTATTTCCAACATTTATTCAAAAGACCGTTCTTTCCCCGTTTTATATTTTTTATTTTTTGTCATAAAATAATTGACCATATGTGTGTTGGTTTATTTCTGAGCTCTCTATTCATTTATGTGTTTGTTTTTATGCCAGTGCCATCCTATTTGGATTACTCTAGCTTTGTCATATAGTTTAAAATCAGGTCGCATGATGCCTATAACTTTGTTCTTCTTTCTTAAGATTGTTTTGGCTCTTTGGGCTCTTTTGTGGTTCTATACAAATTTTATTATTGTTCTATTTCTATGAAAAATGCCATTTGAATCATAATAGGAATTGCATTAAATCTGCAGATTACTTTGAGTAATATGGACATTTTATCTATTAATTTCTCCAATTCATGAGCACAGAATATCTTCCATTTATTTGTATATTCTTTGCTTTTTTTCATCAATGACTTGTAGTATACAGTGTAGAGGTGTTTCTTTCACTTCTTTGGTTAAGATTATTCTTAGGCATTTTATTCCTTTATTTATTTTTGACTGCCAAGTTTTTTTTTGTTTTTTTTTTACCTTGCAAGTACCTTTACATTTTTTTTAAGATTGTATTTATTTATTTTTATCAAAGGAAGGGAGGGAGATAGAGAGGGAGAGAAACATCAGCGCATGGTTGCCTCTCAAGCACCACCTCCTGGGGACCTGGCCCATAACCCAGGCATGTGCCCTGACTAGGAATTGAACCAGCAACTCATTGGTTTGCAGGCTGGCACTCAATCTACTGAGCCACACCAGCAAGGACTATATTTTTTAAAATGCTTTCTTTTTCTTAAATTTTATTTTTCCTGTTAGCATTTATCACCCTTATACTACTACCCCACAATCACAACACAATTGTCCATGTTCATGTGTCCTTTTCCCATTTTGCTCTAGCCATCCCCCTCCAACCCCCTCCAGCCCCCCCACCCCATCACAGAGATATCAGCCTGCTCTCTGCCTATGAATCTGTCTCTATTTAGCCTGTTAGTTTAGTTTGTTCATTAGATTCCACATATGAGTGAAATCGTATGGTATTTGTCTTTCTTTGACTGGCTTATTTCACTTAGTATAATGTTCTCTAGGTTCAGCCATGCTATTGCAAATGGTAAACTTTTCTTTTTTATGTTTGAATAGTATTCCATTGTGTAAATGTCCAATAGTTGTTTTATTCATTCAGCTACTGATGGACACTTGGGCTGCTTCCATATGTTGGCAATTGCGAATAATGCTGCAATGAACATAGGGATGCTTACATTCTTTCAAATTAATGTTTCAGGTTTTTTTGGATGAATTCCCAGAAGTAGAATCACTGGGCCACAATCCAGTTCCATTTTTAATTTTTTGTGGTATGCCCAAACTGCTTTCCACAGTGGCTGTACTAATCTGCTTTCCCACCAACCATGCAAAAGGGTTCCCCTTTCTCCACGTCCTCACCAGCACTTCTTGTTTGTTGATTTATTGATGATACCCATTCTGACTGGTGTGAAGTAATATATCATTATGGTTTTAATTTGCATTGCTCTGATGATTAGTGACATTGATCATCTTTTCATATGTCTATTGCCCATCTTTGGAGAAGCGTCAGTTCAGGTCCTTTGCCCACTTTTTAAATTGTACTGTTTGTGTTTTTGGTGTATTGTTTGTGTTTGTGTCGAGATTTATAAGTTCTTTATAAATTTAGGATATTAACCTCTTATCAGACGTATCAGCAAATATGGTCTCCCATTCTGTGAGTTGTTTTATTTTGTTGTTGGTTTCCTTTGCTGTGCAAAAATTTTTTAGTTTGATGTAGTCCAATTAATTTATTTTTTCTTTCATTTCTCTTGCCTGAGGATATATGTCAGAAAAAATATTTGTATGAACAATGTCCAAGATTTTACTGTCTATGTTTTCTTCTAGGATTTTTATGGTTTCAGGTCTAACATTTAAATCTTTAATCCATTTTGAATTTATTCTTGGGTGTGGCATAAGAATGTGGTCTAGTTTCATTTTTCTGCACATATCTGTCCAATTTCCCTAACATCACTTATTGAATAAACTATCTTTAGCCCATTGTATGTACTTGCTTCCTTTGTTAAATATTAATTGACTATAAAGGTGCAGGTTTATTTCTGATCTCTCTATTCTGTTCCATTGATTCATGTGTCTGTTTTTATGCTAATACTGTGCTGTTTTGATTACTATGGCATTATAGTATAGTTTGATATCAGGTAGCATGATTCCTCCACATTTGTTCTTTCTCAAGATCACTGTTGTTATGTGGGGCCTTTTGTCACTCCATATAAATTTTTGAAATATGCATTCTAATTATGTGAAATATGTCATTGGTATCTTGATATTAATTGTGTTGAATCTATAGATTGCTTTGGGTAGTATGGGAATTTTACTGATGTTAATTCTTCCTATCCATGAGCACAGTATATGCCTCCTCTTATTTGTGTTTCCTTCGATGTCTTTCTTCAGTATCTGACAATTTTCCAAATACAGGTCTTCTACATCCTTGGTTAGATCAATTCCCAGGTATTTTATTCTTTTTGAAGCAACTGAATTCATTTATCAGTTCTAGTAGTTTCTTGGTGGAATCTTTAGGGTTCTCTCTGTACAGCATCATCTCATCTACAAATAAAGACACTTCTTCTTTTCCAATTAGGATGCCTCTTATTTTTTCTATTCGTCTGATTGCTGTGGCTAGGACTTCCAGTACTATGTTAAATAAAAGAGGTGAAAGCAGACATTCCTATCCTGTGCCTGATTTTAAGGAAAACACTTGTAGTTTTTGCCCATTGAGTATGATGCTGGCAGTGGGTTTGTCATATATGGCCTTTATTATGTTTAGGTATGTTCCCTCTAATCCCACTTTGCTGTGAGTTTTTATCATAAATGTATGCTGGATTTTATCAAATGTTTTTCTGCATCTATTGATATGATCAATGTGGTTATTATCCTTCATTTTGTTTATGTGGTGAATCACGTTTCTTGAATTATGAATGTTGTACTAACTTTGCAAGTAGATTTAATCCTACTTGATCATGGTATATGATCTTTTTGATATATTGCTGTATTCAGTTTGCTAACATTTTGTTGAAGATTTTAGCATCTATGTTCATCAGGGATATTGGCCTATAATTTTCTCTTTTTTGTAGTGTCTTATCAGTTTTTGGAATTAGAATAATGCTGGCTTCATAAAATGAGCTTGGGGGTTTCCTCTTGAAATTTTTGAAGTAGTTTGAGGAGAGATGTTAGCTCTTCTCAAAATGTTTGATGAAATTCACATGTGAAGACATCTAGTTTATTCTTTTTGATAAAATTGTAAATAGGATTGTTTTCTTATTTTTTCTTTGTGCTAGTTTGTTATTAGAGTATAGTAATGTAACAGGTTTCTTGTATTACTTGTACCAGAAACAACTTCACTGAATTTGTTGATTAGTCCAAACAGATTTCGGAGGTGTCCTTATGGTTTTCTATATGTACTACCATGTCATCTACATATTGCAACATTTTTACTTCTTTCTGATTTGAATATATTTAATTCTTTTTTTTCCCAATTGCTCTTTCTAGGACTTACAATACTATATTAAATAAAAATGGCACATTGTGCATCCTAGTTTGTTCCTGATTTTAGAGTAAAACCTTGCAGCACTTCACATTCGAGTATGATGTTAGCTACGGGTTTGTGATATATAGCCTTTATTATGTGGAGGGTACATTCTACATTTACATACTTTATTGAGAGTTTATATTAAAAATAGATGTTGAATTTTCTCAAATGCTTTTTATATATCCATTGAGATGATCATATGAATTCCATCCTTCATTTTGTTATAGTGCATCCCAATGATTGATTTGTGGTTGTTGAACTATTCCTGTACTCCTGGAATTAATCCCACTTGTTTTTGGTGTATAATCCTTTTAAGGTATTATTGAATTTTACAAAACATTTTGCATCTATGTCCTTCAGGGATATTGGCCTGTGATGTTCTTTGTGTCTTTCTTATCTGGTTTTGGTGTCAGGGTAATGCTGGCCTCATAACATGAGTTTGGAAGTATTCCTTCCTCTTTGATTTTTTTTTTTTTTAATTTTGAGAAAGGCTGGTGTTAATTCTTCTATAAGCGTCTGGTAGAATTCCCCAGTAAAGGAGTTTGGTGCTGGGCTTTTGTTTTGTGGGAAGTATTTGATTACTGACACAATCTTACTGGTAATTGGTCTGTTCAGATTTTCCACTTCATTTTCAGTCTCGGTAGGTTTACATTCTTAGGAATTTTTCATTTTTCGGGTTGTCCAATTTTGGGCATATAATGTTTCATAGTATCTTATAATTGTTTCTATTCTGTAATACCATTAGTAACTTCTAATTTCTGATTTTATTTAAGTTCTTTCTCTTTTATATTTTGTGAGTCTAGCTAAAGCTTTCGCATCTTCATTTTTTCTAAAAGCCAGTTTTTAGTTTCATTGATATTTCCTATTATCATTTTAGTCTCTTTAATTTAACACTACTCTGATCTTTGTTATTTCCTTGTCTGTACTAACTCAGGGCTTCTTTTGTTCTCTTTATCATTCCTTGAGGGGTTAAGTTAGGTTAATTATGTGAGATTTTTCTTGTTTCTTATTTAGGCATTTATCACTAGCAACTTCCCTGTGAGAACTGTCTTTATTGCATCTTCTAAGTTGGGTATATTATATTTCCATTTTCATGTGTTGCAAAATATTTTTATCTTCTTTTTGTGTTCTTCTGTGACTCATTGGTTATTTAGTAGCAGGATTTTAATTTCCACGTATTTGTAACTTTTCCAGTTTTCTTCTTATAACTGATTTCTAGTTTTATGCCATTGCAGTTGGAAAATTTGTTTAAAATGATTTTAACCTTCTTAAATTTATTAAGACTTGTTTGGGGCCTGTCATATGATCTATCCCAGAGAATGTCCCATGTGTGTTTGAGAATATGTATTCTGTTTCTTTTGGATGGACTCTTCTGTACAGATCTGTTAAGTCCATCTAGTCTAATGCATTGGTTAAAGCTAATGTTCTCTTATTTTCTGTCAAGAGGACCAATCCATTGGTGAAAGTGAGATATTAAAGCCCCCTACTATTATTGTATCACTGTCTCTTTCTCTATGTAATCCTGGTAATATTTGCTTTATATATTAGTTGCACCTATAGTAGCTGCATAAATATTTACCAATGTGATATCCTTTTGTTGGACTGACCCCTTTATGATTACGTGATGATGTTCTTTTCTCTCTTTACAGTGTTTATATACAGTCTATACATCCTGATATTAATGTAGATACCCTAGCTTTGTTTTTGTTTCCATTTGCATGGAATATTATTTTGCATCCGTTCACTTTTAGTCTGTGTCCTTACATGAAATCAGTCTCTCATAGGTGGTAAATGGGTGGATATTGTTTGTTTTTATTCTTTCATCCATTCTATGTCTTAGTATTAGAGAATTTAGTGCATTTATTTATATTTAAAGTAATTGATAGGTATGTGTTATTCCCATTTTGTTCGTTGTTTTCTGGCTGTTTTGTATTTCCTCTGTTTCTTTCTTCTTCTCCTGCTCTTTATCTTTGTAGTTTAATGACCTTCTTTAGTGGTTTGCTTAGATTTCTTTCTCTTTATCTTTTGTGTAGCTACTGTTGGTTTTGCTGTGATTACCATGAACTTGTAAGTCTTTCTCATAATCTCCTGGTCAAGAAAAAAGAAAAAAAGGAAAATTACATCATAATATATACTACAAAATTTTCAAATAGTCTCTTTTACTCACTTTGTCCATGTTGCAAGTGCCTTGTTTAAAAAATACTTAATACAATAGGCCTTAGACTGCTATTCTAGAAAGACCTGCTTGCAAGGTTGGCCGATATTTGCAACCTTGGATTTCAGAAGTATTCCCACCACCATTAATCATAAGAATTGTTCACTATGCCCAAAGTGTTTGTACAAACAATGTAAGTTATACTGAACATTTAATTTTTGGGGCTAGTCTAGGCTTTTATCACATACCAGGCAGAGGGTTCCTACATGACTAGTCCCCAGTAAAAACTCCAGGCACCAAATTCCTAACGATCTCGTCACTATTCATGTATTACCATAATTCGTTGGTGGAGAATTAGCGCACCCTGTTTGACTCCATTCAGGCAGGGCTCTTTAAAGCTTATTCCTGGTTTCTTCTGGACTTCTCCCATGTGCCTTTTCTTTTCCCTGATTTGCTTTTTGTATTTTCACTGTAAAAGTCATCACCACGAGTACAATCACATGCTGAGTCCTCCTAGAAAATCAGCAAGCCAGCAGCGGCCTTGGAGACCCTGGCACATGCTCCACTCTCTCTTTTCTCATTTTCCTATGGAACCTCTAGCTGTGCTCTTTCAATTCTGCACTCCTTTTAAAATACAAATCGATTGACAGTATGGCATCAGCAAACATGGTGGCTATGGAGCTCCAAACTCTCCTTACACAAAAGCAATTATAGGATCTCTGGAATCTAGTAAAAAACTTACCACAGCCAGAGTAATGCTCAATAAGGAATAGCTTAATCTCTCTCTGTAGGAGAGCTCTATGGGGTTTAAGTTACCATGCGGCCATGGTTGACTCCCTAGTAGAATGGATAAAAAACAATATCCAATTATGTGGTGTCTGTAATCAACTCACTTTAGATCTAAAGACACAAGTAGTGTGAAGATGAAAGGATGGAAAATCACAATAGCCAAAATGCAATCTACTTGTTCCATTGTCTCACTATTTAGTCAATGTTTTTAAGGCAAAGCTGACATTTGGGTGGAAAGAACTCTATGTCTATCAACTGATGAGCGGATAAACAGAATACCACGTATCCATACAATGAAATATTATTCAGCCATAAAAGGGAATGAATTACTGATGCACGCTACAATATGAACAAATATTGAAAACGCTTTACTAAGTGAAAGACACCAGACAGAAAAGGCCATGTATTGCATGCTTTCATTTGAATGAAATAAACAGAATCAGGCATATCAATAGCGAGAGAAAGCAGATCAGTGGTGGCCAGGCCCTGGGGCTGGGGGAAGAGCGGGGCCTGCCTGCTTGATGGGTATGGGTTTCATTTTGTGATGGTCCAAAAGTTACGATGGTTGTACAACATTGTAAGTATAGTAAAACTCACTGAATTATACATTTCAAAATGGTTAAAATGGTGAATTTTTTATTGTATGAATTTTACCCAACTATAAATAATATAAATCAGTTTAGCCTCTCTTAGCATTTTTCTCCTATTGTTCTCATCATAATTCAACCATCACCAAAAAGTTTTGGAAAGCAGTAATAATAATGATGGCTAATATTTGGGGTACTTATTCTGAGTGGCAAATTTTCTTGTTTTAATTCAATTCCAATAACCCTAAATGGGCAATAATATCACTCACATTTTATAGATAATAACATTGAGGAAAGATCAGACAGTAAGTAAGCAGGAGAATGCAAAGTGAGAGTAAACTGCATTCTGAAACATTTTTTATAATACTCTCCTCCTGGAAAAGGGAGATAGTGAGACTTTGCATGTATATATTTTAATATTTTCTCACACTTTCATGATACAAAGTCTTAAGTTTTGGGTTGGACATTAATTTGAGGAACAGATGTAGTGATGTAGCTAAGTTCACTCATTTTCATCATTAAAACATCTTTGGAGCAATTTGTGTACAAAAATTTTGTCACCTTTTAGAGTGAGCCCCTTCCCTTGGTGCAGATCCTTGGTATGAGTGGTCTTTGACCAGTAGATTTGAGGGTCTCAGTGGTCTTAGTCTAAGGGATTATTGTAGGGAAGATCGTAGCCATCTACTGCCATGGATCTTATTGTTTTACCTACAAAGTCTCTGGAGTCAGCAGGCAGAACTTCCAGAATTTGTATTAAGTCACAGAAACTCCACCACATGCAAAACAGATACGTACATGAGAGAGAGAGAGTTAGAGAAAAAGTTGGGGCATGTGGTAGGCAGAGAGAAGTTGGCCTTCAGTATTAAGGAGAGAAAAAATTAGATACACATTCTGTATAAAGAAATTATTCTGTGAACAAACAAAATAGAAACAGACTTACAGATGCAGAGAACAGACTGATGGTTGCCCTAGGGGAGAGGCGTTGGGAGGCCGGGTGTACAAGGTGAAGGGACTGAGAAGCACAAAGTGGTAGTTACAAAATAGTCACAGGGATGTTAAGTACAGCATAGGGAATGTAGTCAATGATATTTTAATAACTATATATGGCACCAGATAGGTACTAGAAATATCGGTGGGAATACTTTGTAAAGCATATGATTCTCTAACCACTATGCTATATACCTGAAACTAATACAAAATAATATTGAATGCAAACTGTAGTTAAAAATAAAATTTTATAAAATGAAATTATGTTTTCTAAAACACAAATGGCCACTTATGGATGTTGCAAAAAAAATGTCAGGGCACCATGGAAAGCAAGTAGAATATGGAGGCTGTTGGGCCTGAGGTAGAGACCAGGCTCAGACATTTATGCACAATGACCTTGAGTAACTCATTTGACTTCTAAGTTTTGTGATTTATAAACATGGAAGACCACCCGCCTTTCAGAAGATTAGAAATAATAGACTCACAGATCCAAGCACGTGCCTAGCATAAAGAAGGTATTGCCCCTAGGACTGTACATTGCAATAATCAAACTTGAGAACAGGCGGCATCACCAACCTATGCCCATGTTAGGCCCTTTCTCCGAGCTTGAGGGCCTTAGTAGGATGCCCTGTAATACATACTTGTTGCCATGAGACAAAATGATATAGTTTGAGGGGCACATTATAAACATACACAAAATAACTGGTATTAAGAGACAGGGAAGATGTATGACAAAAAAAATCCAGATACTCAAAAAGTGTTTGCTCCTCAAAAAGAGGAGAAAGCTGTTATATGCAGTTGTAGAATCGGGAAAGGCTTCATGGAAGAAGTGGAGAACACAGATGGACCCCCTGGTAATGAGTATTGCAGTTGAAGCTACTTGACCAAATAATGAGGTTGAAAAGCAAGAGACTTGTGTAGTTGAGTTTGGCTAAAGTTGAAAATTTGTAAATGGAAAATAAAGAGGCAAAGAGAAAAGTCAAGATTCTGTCTGGAGAGTCTTGCCGGCTAGGTAACTGTTCAGGCTTTACCCACAAAGCAGGGCTGAGAGTTTAAGTCTCAGGTTGGAGGGAGCTGAGAAAGAGGATGGGGAGATGGACGAAATGGCCCATGTCCATGGAACATTTTCCATAAACTCAGGGTTCTGTGCATCTGGCCTTACTCCATTAGGATGCCTTGAATCAAATTCTTCAGGTCATGGTTTGCTTTTGTTTTTTAACCCGCAATACTTGACTAAATGAAAACTCATGTTAGAATTCAACACATAAATTGGGTGCTTAGATAGCACCGAACTGTCTGGATGTGGGAATAGTCTCCTCCATTCTGAGATTTTTTTTTCTCTCAAGCAAATATTCTTAATTGATCTTCCTTATTTTTATTCATGAGCCACAGTTAGTACCTGAAATCCTGGCAATATCTCTCATTCTTAATGATACAGCAGAAGTGAAACTTTAGCTTAGTAAAAATCTGTAGTTAACTTCTCTTCACTGCTCTCCTTCCTTGAAAGGGTGTCTGTCCACAGGGCAAATGTGTTACCCTAGGAGGCTGAAGAAACATACCTGATGAATATTAATGCCTCCAAATCACCTTGTCCTAAAATGACCATGGAGGCTACTGGAGTCTCAATTTTCTGGTTATCCAAACTTCAGATTACTTGTATTATTTTTCTCTTTTCAGCAATGTAGGCTGAAGGGGTACTTCTTCACTTGCTTGGTCCTACCTTCTATTTATTTTCTGTTCATGCACCTTCCTCATTGGTGTTAGCTGTCTTTTTTTTCTAATTAGTGTCTGATACTGGTGCTATCTGTCTTTATCATTAATTAATCCCAGCTCATGCCATCCCTCCTCCCTTGCACACAGCTCACAAACTCACTCTCCTTTTTCTGTCAAAGGGGGAAAAGTAGAAGGAAAAATAATGACAAGGTCATTCGCTTTTAGTTTATAAGTGCTATGTTGTTTTATTAAAAGCATACTTACCACTCGATTTCATTTTGCTTAGGAGTATATAAATATTAATTAGCATTGCCTATAAAACATCCCGTGGATAGTAGGACACTGGACAGGTGCTCTGCTGTGAAGTAAGGTGTCCTAACCATGGATTAATAACCTGCTATAGACAAGCCACCAAGTAGATAAACAGATATTTAAGTTTAATCAGCAATTTATGTGCCAGTAATTCATTTGGATTGGTAATTTTTCTTTTTCAAATAAGTAGTTAAAATATACTCGGCTTTCCCTCTACACAGCATGTAATAGATCTCCAGTTATGGACCGTCCCACACAGAGCCCTACTGAGGATGGGCTCCCACACACATCATCCCAATGGCCCGAGAGACACGTTCCCATGGATGTTAATGCCTCCAAATCACCTTGCCCTAAAGTGAGCATGGAAGCTACCAGAATCTCAATTTTCTGGTTATCCCAACTTCAGATTACTTTGTATTATATTCTCTTTTTAGCAATCTAGACTGAAGGGGTCATTTCCTTTCCCAGCTAAACTTGAGGTCAGAGTCAGCAGATATCACACTATGAAATAGAAATTAGAACCAGCATTCCCAGTTCCACATGCGAGGAGCTTGGAAGTCACCACTCTGTCCTAACACAGAGCTGAACAGATGAAAAAGTCAACATCTCTAGGGTCTTCAAGAGAGCTAAGGACTCTAGGGCAATTAGCTGTCCCCAAGATTGGAGACACGAGCAAGTGAATAGAAATTATAACAATTTATTGAAGGAGTGACTCAGAGGTGGGAACCAGTGCTGAGTAGGAAAATCTGAACAGTAATTGAATTGCTGGAGGCTCAGTGTCGGCCAGCGATTTTCTACCTTTTTCCTCTCATGACACACATAAACTAATTACTGAAATTCTGTGGCACCCCAAAAACTACACTGTATTTTTTTCAATGCGACACACACACAAAAAGATATAATTTGATTCTTCACACCAGACAGATATTGTTCTATTGGCTGTTGTCATCTTCTCATTTCACAATCTAAGAAAAAAGAGGTCAGTGCCCCTGACTAAACAGTCGGGTGTTGCACATCTGAAAAATTCTTGTGGCACAGCAACGTGCCCGCTGTGGGGCACACTGGTTGAAAATCGCTGGTGTAGGCAACTCTAAGAGGTATTTCCTGACTAGTGGTAGCTAGATCTAGAGCCTTGACTAAATTGAGGTTTGAGTTTGATTTTTTTTTTAAGTAAGAATAGTTCATAAGTGGTAATGTTTATTTCTGTCAGGAGCCACATTCTATCTATTTTTTACACTTTGTTAATGTTTGCATTAGGGTTTGAAAATAGTGATATTCTACATCTATCATTCCTTCTTAATTTATTGATGGATTATTCTATTGAGGGAAACTTTCTTTGTCCAGTTAAATAATTTTGTACAGGAAATGCAGAATAAATTCTTGTTTCCATTTTTTATTAGTTTTCAGAGTAATGAGTTGCTTCCTTGGCATCCTTCAACTATTATAAATGAATTGTTTTAATGCCATTATGATCTCATGGACTTAAATATATTTTTATGCTCTAGTTGTATTCACATAACATTCTTTATTGATGCTTAACTTGTTCAGTGCAGGTCAGTGGAAGCCTCTTTAAATTAGTTTCTGAGGTTGGGTTTTGTTTTGACATGAACCTAGCAATCACTGACAATTTTCTTATTTTCTGAAATGATTAAATATTGCAGGCTCAGATTATATATTCTGTCACTCAGCCCTAATATCTCTTTTATGAGCAAATTTGAGCAATTTTTCATATGTTTAAGTAATTTGTATATCATTTCTGTGAATTGCCTGTTCATATCTAATTTTTTTTCACCATACAGTTGTTGATCTTTTGCTTATTTATTTTGATTCTTTAGTAATTTAGAGAATTGTTTTTATCATATCTAGGCAGGCCATTAAAATGTAGCTTTTGACCCCAAGCTGAAACAGAATGTTCCTATAAGAGATCTAAAAATGACTCAATAGTTGAAGGGTACATAAAGATCATTCAACTAAAGAACATTCCACATAGGACTGCTCCAGTAATTCTCCAAAGAGGAAACCAAATTTGGCCCAACTCCATCATAAAATTTCCACTATTTGATTTAAATCCAAACTTGTTTCTGGCTTCAAAGTTTTCTTCAACTTTGACATTTTCCTAGAAAATTCTCAAAATAGTTAAGATCCCTGTGCCTGTTTCTCAACCTAAGATTTCTTAAGGCCCAGTGACCCCACATTCAAATATGTCAGTGTACCCAAAGTAGGGCACATTCTCAAAGATTGACTCAGGAAAGCCAAATCCTTTCAAGGCAAGTTTTTAAATTAGAATAAAAGCTCATTTTTTAAAAAAATATTTTATTTATTTATTTTTAGAGAGAGGAGAAGGGAGGGAGAAAGAGAAGGAAAGAAACATTGATGTGTGGTTGTCTCTCATGCGCCCCCTACTGGAGACCTGGCCCGCAACCCAGGCATGTGTCCTGACTGGAACCAGCAACCCTTTGTGTTTGCAGGCTGGCTCTCAATCTACTGAGACACACCAGCCAGGACTAAACGCTCATTTTTCTACAATGAGGAGCACACACAAACACACAACAATTTTTATACATAAATATAAAATCATTGAGCAGAATATGCTTCCTTCTATCACCTACTTCATTATCAGAATTCCAAAGCTAATAGGCAGTCCATAGGTGATCATGTTGTGTATCAGAGTCCCAGGAAGAAGCAGATAGCACATACGAAGTGGAAATTAAACAATGTATGAGTTCTGTATAGTTAAAAGTTTATTTAGATACACGTGACCAGAGTTTAGGGTCGATGGGATTAAGAAGCACCCAAGGAGTCTCAACACAATGTTAAGTATCCCTGGTGCTTGGCATGAAAGGGTAAGGGGTGGTAACCACAACCAGAAACCTGGTGAGGGCTGTAGCCTTTGAAGGGAGACCAGCTGACAGAAGTCATGGCTTTAGGTAGAGGACTGTACACTGAACTCTCTTCCTACCCTCCAGTCTTGTGTTGGTGCACTTCAACCCCTACTTCATTGGCTGAGACCCAGTGGAAGTTTGAGTTAAAGGATTCCTGACATACGGGCTGAGGAGGGAAGCCTGAGGCCATAGAACAAGTCAGAGAAGGCTAGAGACCGGGTCTACAGGGGCGAATGGAGACTTTCCAGTTCATGGAGTTAGAGACCTTGGAAATCCTAAGTGAAATTTTACCAATGACGGGCAAAGCACAGAGACTGGTTCCTTCCTGAGGAAACTCCTGTCCTCCCAGACTCAGCCTCCCTCTCCCTCCGACAGTGCTCACAACGTTCATATTCTCTAACCCACTGTGTTTAGGCTTCTTTCAGACCAGCCCATTTCGGTTCACACGTCCTTCTTTAGACAGGCCTCAGCACCATGGATGCTTCTCTGGTTTCTGAGTTCAGTACATTTCTAAAGTTGAGGCTGCTCTCTCGTGAACTGCACGGGACTTGGGCATCCTCAAGGCTCCTCAGCCACACATCACAGGCAGTCTCTTGGGTGATTTTCTGTAGATAGCTATTAGACACATTTGAATTTTCTCACTTCACCCTCATATTTCTGGTTTTTATAGGGGTTAAGGGGTTCTTACAGACTGGAATATTCTTCTGATGTTATCTGTCACATTCTTAAAAAACTTCCTCTCCACATTACAAAATCAATGTAAATATATAGATATATACATATATCTATCTCATGACATAGTTTAGTCAACAAAAGTGTCTGTTGAATAAAGAATAGATACTGAACCTGGCAAGCATTGCTCTACTTTTGTGAAAGAGATATATAAGAGTTACCAGTCCTATTGGGAAGTTTAAGTTCACAATGTCTTGTAAAAACTGAATGCAACTTAAATAATGCAAACCAAGAATGGAAGTGGTTAATTAAAGGTTCATTTGAAATTAGGAAGAGAAGGTGCATATTTGAGGGGGGGGAGCAAATACAAAAGAAACAGAAATGTGTGTATTGAACATAACTCACCTGAAAGAGTGAAAACAATTTGGTAAAGCCAGACTAATTTAGACTTAGTGTTACAGGAACAAAGTCCATGGAGTGGGGCAGTTCCAGAAACCTTTCCTAAAGTGAAAGCTGTGTAATTATCTGCACGAGTCTAACTTACGTCACACTATTTGGAAGCAGAAGGAAGATGCGGATCTGTTTGTCACATCTGGTACACAGGCGATGATAAGAATGAGAACAGGAAATGACTGTCAGGGTTCAAGGAAAAACAACATAGAAAATAATGGGAAATTAAGAATGAATGGCAAATTGAGAGGGAGAAAAAAATGCCAGCTCAGTTTCTGCCATGCCCACCCTTAGGTTTCGATAGTTAATGTACATGATACTTTTCAGGAGACAACTGATGCTTCATAGCTGCAAGAGGATATGTTATCAAACCAAGAACCAACAAAATAAAGCAGGTAGAGTGTTTTTTTTTCTGAGTTTGTGAATTCCCTAAAGCAAAAAAGAGAAGGAATTTTGTAAATATGCTCAGGAGTTACCAACTCTCATGGCAAAGAGTAATCAGAGAATAGCATTCAGAGACTTAAGGTCAAGAGAATAATATATCATGGAAATCAGGACTGGAATGCAATGTCAAATACCCAGAAGAAAAAATCATTGGTTTCCAAACAACAGACCATAAACATAAGGTAAACTTCCATTTTTGAAGACTGTTCATTCTTTGTTTCCTGTATAAATACAATAATATTTATTAAATACATGGAATACACATAAAATAAGTCTGCCCAATAATTACTCATGATCATTCAATCATCACAACATTCAATACAGGTTTTGCATTGTGAAGTCTATGAAGTATTACATGTAAGCAATCAAATTATCTTGATCTTGACATATTAATAATTTTTTTCTGAATAAATTTAAGAAATTTGATGTTGCAATTTCAAACATTTAATGTAATTAATTACCAACAAATGAGAGCTATAACTTTGGATAACTTGTTCTGCGGTGATAGTATGAATAGCTTCATATATTTTAGCTTTCGCTAAGGCAATTTTGACTACAATTTGTTTATGAATGAAAGTGTGATATCAGTGTCTGTGTGTGTTAGATCTTAGAATATGTTAGAAATGTTCTTATTGGTAAAAAGATCTTTAAAATAAGCAGTTGAGACTCCTTTCCTCATCATTATTCAAAAAAATGCTTGTTTTGCACTAATTAAACACTTATTAATGTATGTGTTTTTATGTGTGTGTTTTGAGGAAGAGGGGGTCCCTAATAAGTTTTACCAGAATTATGTTGCCATAAATACTAATACAGATGTGAGATCAAACTTGATTTGTGAACACGAAAGACCATATCAGGAAGCCAAGTGATGTTAGATTATTATTCAGCACACTAAATAAATATTCATTGTAAAAAACAGTTTACTGCAATTTATAGATTCAACACAATCCCTATTATAATACCAACAACATATTACACAGACATAGAATAAACATTTAAAATATTTATATCAAACCATAAATGATTCCAAATAGCTGCAGCAATTTTGAGAAGACAAAGTCGGAGGGATCACACTACCTGATATCAAACTATATTACAAGGCCACTGTAATCAGAACAATCTGGTACTGGCATAAGAACAGACACATAGATCAATGGAACAGAATACAGAGCCTAGAAATAAACCCAAGTCTCTATGATCAATTAATATCTGAGAAAGGGGGAAGAAGCAAAAAAACGGAATAAAAATAGCCTCTTCAACAAATGGTTGTTGGAAAAATTAGACAATTACATGCAAAAAAATTAAACTCAACCACCAACTTATACCACACATAAAATTAAACTCAAGATGGATAAAAGACTTAAATATAAGTTGCAACACCATAAAAGTCCTAGAGGGGAACATAGGCAGGAAAATTTAAGATATTCCATGCAGCAATATTTTCACTGATAGGTCCCCTAGAGCAAGGGACATAAAGGAAAGAATAAACAAATGGGAATTCATCAAAATAAAAAGCTTCTACATGGCTATAGAAAACATCAGCAAAATGAAAAGGGAACCAAATGTATGGGAAAACATATTTGCCAATGTTACCTTGGTTAAGGGTTTGATCTCCAAAATATATAAAGAACTCATGCAACTCCACTCCAGGAAGACAAACAACCCAATTTAAAAATGGGCAAAGGACCTTAACAGACACTTCCTTAAGGAGAACATACAGAGGGTGTAGAGACAGATGAAAGGATTTCAGTGTCTCTAGCCATCAGAGAGATGCAAATTAAAACAATGAGACACCACCTCACACCAGTGAGAATGGCCATCACAAGCAAATCAACAGACAAGTGCTGGTAAGGTGGTGGAGAAAAGAGAACCCTAGTGCACTGTTGGTGGGAATGCAGACTAGTGCAGCCATTGTGGAAAACAGTATGGAATTTCCTTAGAAAACTAAAAATGGAACTGCCATTTGACCCAGCAATTCCACTACTGGGATTATACCCTAAGAACCCTGAAACACCAATCCCAAAAAACCTATGCACCCCAATGTTCATAGCAGCACAATTTACAATAGCCAAGTGCTGGAAACAACGTAAGTGCCCATCAGTAAATGAGTGGATCAAATAACTGGTACATTTACACAATGGAATTCTACCCAACAGAAAGGAAGAAGGAAATCCTACCCCTCCTGACAGCATGGATGGAACCGGAGAGCATTTTGCTATGTGAAGTAAGCCAGGCAGTGAAAGACAAATACCATATGATCTCACATAAAAGTGGGACCTAATCAACAAAACAAGTGAGCAAAATATAACCAGAGACACTGAAATAAAGAACAAACTGATAGTAACCTGAGGAGAGTGGAGAGTGGGCCATCAAGGAACATGTATAAAGGACACATGGAGAAAGCCAAAGGCCAGTAGGATTGAGGGGGGAGGTGGGGGTTGGTGGGGTGGGCGAGAGTAGTTGGGGGGTAATGGAGACAACTGTACTTGAACAACAACAACAAAAAGAACAGTAAACTGACTAGGATTGCCACTTCAATGAAAGCAGGGGGATATTTCATGAATAGCACTGTCTTCAGTAGGGAAAATAGTCTAAATGCAGACTGGGATAAAACTGGATTCCAGTCAGGCTGGATGAAAGAGAGATAAATATACCCAAATTAAAAAGTTATTCACTATGGGATAAACCCATTATGTGCTTCTGACTTTACTAGCTGGTAAATGTCAATCTCCTTCTACTCTTATAAATAAATTTAGAGAAGTTAGACCACAAATATCTAAGAAGAGATTCACATATAATATTGCCGTCTTGTTATTTTTTTAACAAATAAAACTATACTTTTAGAATCATAGTGTGAATCCTTTACCTAAAGTCAGATATTCTATTGTATATTAGAAACAAAAATTAATTTTCCTTTTGTAAATTTAAAGATAAAACTCATTTTTATATATTTTTAATTATAGTGGACAAAGAATATATTATTTTCATGTGTGCAACACAGTTATTAGACATTCGTACAACTTACAAAGTGATTACCTTGATAAGTCTAGTGCCCACTGGATATCACATTTGTTACATTGTTATTTACTACATTCCCTATGCTGTATTTTTCATCCCTTTGACTATTTTATAACTGGAAATTTGTACTTAATCCATTCACTTTTTCCACCCAGGCCTCTAACCCCCTTAATTCCCTTCCTATCTGGCAAATACCAATTTGTTTTCTCTACATCTTTGAGTTTGTTTCTGTTTTGTTTGTTCATTCACTTTGTATTTTAGATTCCACGTATAAGTGACATCATATGATATTTGTCTTTCTCTATCCAGCTTACTTCACTCAGTATAATACCCTCCAAGGCAAAGCATGTCGTCAAAAATGGCCGGATTTCATTCTTTTTTACGATGAATGATATTCTGTGTGTGTGTGATCTTGGCTATTATAAATAATGTTGCAATGAACATAGGGATGCACATATTTTTTTGAAGTAGCATTTTGAATTTCTTTGGGTAAAGACCCAGAAGTGGAATCACTGGGTCGTATGGTGGCTTCATTTTTAATTTTTGAGGTATCTCCATACTGTTTTCCACAGTGGCTGCACCAGTCTGCGTTCCCACCAACAGTGCACGAGGGTTCCCGTTTCTCCACGTCCTTGCTAACACTTTTTATTTGTCAATTTCTGATCACAGCCATTCTGACAGGTGTGAAGTGATATCTCGTGGTTTTGACTTGCATTTCCCTGATGATTATTGATGTTGAGCATTTTTTCACATGTCTGTTGACCATCTGTATGTCCTCGTTGGAGAAGTGTCTGTTCAGAAGTCTCTGACCGTGTTTTAATTGTATCATTTGTGTTTTGGCATTGTGTGCGTTCTTTGTATATTTTGGATATTCACCCTTTACCAGATGTATAATTGGTGAATATATTCTCCCCTTTAATAGGTCGTCTTTTTATTTTGTCGATGTTATCCTTAGCTGTGCAGAAACTTTTTAATTTGATGTGGCCATTTGTTTTGTGGGTTTCCCTTGCATAAAGAGATGCACATGAATATATTACTAAGAGCAATGTCGAAGTGTTTATGGCCTATGTTTTCTTTCTAGCAGTCTTCTGGTTTCAGGTCTTATATTTAAATCTTTAATCCATTTTGAGTGGTTTTTTTGTATATAGTGTAAAAAGGTGATCTAGTTTTACTTTTCTGCATGTGTCTTTACCCCACTGAGTATTTTTGTCTCCTTCATCATGTATTCACTGACCTTATAGGCATGGCTTTCTCTCTGGGCTCTTTATTCTGTTCTGCTGATCTGTGTGTCTGCTTCCGTGCCATACCACTCTGTTTGGGTTACTCCAGTCTTACAGTATAGTATGATATCAGATAGCTGTGGCTATTTGGGATCTTTTGTAGTTCCATATAAATTTTAGGATTTCTTGCTCTATTTGTATGAAAAAATTTCATTAATATTTTGATAGGGATTACATTGAATAAATAGATTGCTTTTGGTAGTAGGAACATTTTAACAATGTAAATTTTTCAATCCATGAGCACAGTATATCTTTCCATTTATTTGATTCTTCTCCAATTTCTTTCCTCTGTGTCTTACAGGTTTTTTGAGTACAGGTCTTTTATCTCCTTGGATAAATTTATTCCTATGTATTTCATTTTTTATGTGATTGCAAGATTTTTTTTAATTTTACATCTGATAATCCATTATTGGTATATAAAAATGCAATCTATTTATGAATATTAATTTTCATTCTGCTCCTTAAATTTATTTATTAATTTTAATAGTTTAGGTGGGTTCTTGAGGTTTATCTCTATGTAGTATCATGTCATCTATAAATAATTACAATTTTACTTTTCTTTTTAATTTGGATGCATTTTCTTTTTCTTGTCTGATTTCGGTGGCAAGGACTTCCCACATTAAATTGATTACAGGTGGTAAAAATGAACATACTTCTCTTCTTATTGATCCTAAAGAAAAAGATTTTAGCTTTTCACAAATGAGTATAATGTTAGTTGTATATTTGCGATATATGCATGGCCTTTATTATATTTTCTTATTAATATATATTTTTTTAAGATTTTTATTTATTTATTTTCAGAGAGAGGAGAAGGGAGGGGAGAAAGAACAATGTATGGTTGCCTCTCACATGGCCCTCATTGGGGACCTGGCCCGCAACTCAGGCATGTGCCCCAACTGGGAATCGAACTGGGACCCTCTGGTTCCCAGCCCGCTCTCAATCCACTGAGCTACACCAGCCGGGCTAATATTTTTTATCTTCTTAGAAAGTACCTTTAACATGTCTTGAAACACTGACTTACTGGTGATAAACTCTTTAGCTTTTTTATTTCTGGGAAGGTCTTTATCTCTCCTTCCATTCTAGATGGTAGCCTTACTGGGTAGACCAATCTTGGTCATAGGTCTTTCCTTTCATGCCAGTGTCTTCTGGACTTCATAGTGTCTGCTAAGAAATTAGCTAAAAATCTTATGGGCATCCTTGTGTATGTAACTAACCGCTTTTCTCTTGCTACTTTTAAGATTCTCTCTTTGTTTTTAAACTTTAGGCTTTTAATTATGATGTGTCTTGGTGTGGGCCTCTTTGGATTCATCCTGTTTGGAACTTTCCATACTTCCTAGACTTGTATGTTTATTTCCTTCACCATGTTAGGGAACGTTTTCTATTCTTTCTTTAAAGAGGTTTTCAATACCTTGACCTCTCTCTCGTCTTCTAGTAACCCTATGATGCAAATGCTGCCACGCTTGATGTCTCAGATGTCAGACTGTCCTCTTCTGGGAAGGTACTTTTTTTTTTTGCTGATCCTTTGGATGTTTTCTTCACAACCTATTCTTCTATACAGCTGATTTAATCTTCTGTTTTATGTAATATGCTGTTGATTCTAATCTTAATTTCAGTGTTTGCATTCTTCATTCCTGACTGTTTTTTTTTAGATTTTGTATATTCATTTTTATGTTTTTTATCTCTTTGTTGATATCCTCAGTGAGTTCATCTACTCTTACCTTAACTTCATTGAGCATCCTAGGACCAGTATTTTAAATTCTAGGTCTGGTGGATTGCTTGTCTCCATTTTGTTTAGTTCTTTTCTTTTTCTTTTTTTCTTTTGGGACATGTCTCTTTGTCTCCTGATTTTGGCTGACACCTTGTGTTTGTTTCTATGTTTTAGATAGATCATCTCTGTCTCCCAGTCTCAGCTAATGGCCCTGCTATATAAATAGTATGTGTCCTGTGGGGTCTAGTGGTGTAGTCTTCCTAGTCACCTGAGCTTAATGCTCCAGCATCCAGGGGTGTCCTTGTGTGGGTTGTGTGTACCCTCCTGTTGCAATTGATCCTTGATTGCTATTGGCACATCAGTGGGTAGGACTGACCTTCAGGTTGACTAACTGTGAAGACCTGCCATGACTACAGCTGATGAACTGCTGAGTAGGGGCTGATCCCACAGAGTGGTTGTCATTCACTTTAAAAGTGCTCTAGTGCCAGCTGAATCAGTCCTTGTTCATGGAGTTGGTTGGGTGGTATTCTGGTATGGTCTGAAGCTGGCCACTAGGTGTATGGTTCAGGAGCCTCTTGGGAGGGCCTCTGGTTCAGATCAAGATCAGTCATCACTAGTGCCTGGCCTAGCATCATCTGGTAGGAGCTACAGAATGATCTGCAGCTGGTTTCCACTTTTACTGAGCTTGGAGGTACTTGAGAAAAGCTATTTAGCACACTGAGCCTTGTGCTGTTCTTTTGGGCTTGGGGCACTTGGTGGGCACAATGTTGTGAGCTGAGGCCAGCTGCCACTTGTGCTGGCTTTGTGGTTGTTTAGTGGAAGCTGTGTTGTAAGTCAAGACTGGCTGCTGATTACACCAGAGTTGGAGCTTCCTGATGGGAGATACAATGCCAGTTCTGACTGGTTGCCACTTCTGCTAGGTTTATGGAAGCTTAACGAGAGGTACAGGGCACACCAAGGCTAGCTGTTCCTTGTTTAGCCTTTATGGATCTTTGAGACATTTTAGGAAAGTCTTCAGCATGAGCTAAAGCAAGGCTGCTTGTGTGGAGGAGCCACTGGAAGAGGTGGGGTGTTGTCTAAGGGAATTACCAGGGTGGGGCTAATAGTGTTAGCCAGGTAAATGGAAAAGTATATTTGGTGCCCACCTGCCAGGTGGGCCAGAGGAGGGCTTGATGAAGGAATGGCCTTTCTTTCCAGCACTTCTGTCCCCAGAGAGCTGCCTTGACACCTGCCCTCTAGCCCTTTCTCTGAGGTTAGTAATTTAATATTTGCCTATGTCTCTGGTGCTTTTTGAGTTGCTGACTCTGCACTAGAGCCCAGACCAAGTGAGTTGTGAGTGAGAGAGTGTGTGTGTGGTCTCTTTGATATGTTTGATACCTAGGCCTCTAGCAGCCTTCTGTCTTAGACACAGTCCTGGCTGGTTTTCACAGCCAGGTGTTAAGGGCACTCCTCTTCCAGGCACGAGGTCCCTGGGCTGAGGGATGTAGGAAGGGGCTGGGAGTCTTGCTCCTCAGGGGTGACCCTTGCAGCTGCCTATTTCACATTGAGTCCTTCCTACCTGTTTCTTCATGACTTCTTCTTTATATCCTTAATTATAGGACTTTCATTCAGCTAGTCTTTGGGTGGTTCCCAATGATGGTTATTCTCTAATTTAGTTGTAATTTTGATGTAGTCATAGAGGAAAGCAAAAACAACTTTTACCTATTCCACTGTCTTGATCAGTCATCAAAACGTATTTAAAAGGAAACAAGTTTTCATTTTGAAAGACTAAGAGGAAAGACTACTTTTCATCTTGAAAAAGAAGTGTGCTTAAAACCTTCAAGAATAAAGTTGATTACTAATGCCCTATATTCAAATTGTATTGCTATTTTTATTTGTACTGTCCATAATGAAAGTAGAAATTTTTATTTATAAAGCTAAATTGTTATCTTGCTGCTGTTAATGATCATTGACATGACTAGTTTATAAAGCAATTTGGTAGCATATCAAGGGCCTTAAAAGGTTAATTCTACTTGACCCAGTAATTATAATCCTGATAAAAAGTTCTGAGGAAATAATCCTAAACATGCAAAGCTATTTATATGCAGAAGTTTATTATAGCTCCACAGTTGTAAAAATGCCAGAAGTAACAAAAATAGCCAACAATAGAATGATTAAGGAAATTTCTATACATAGATTTGATGGAATTCTGATTAGTCATGACATACTATGGGTTTGAATACCAGGCATTACCTTGGAAATATTTATAATAATTTTAAATAATAAAAGCAATATAAATCAGTATCAAAAAGTGTTTCAATACATGTTCCTTGAGAAAATGAATGAATAAATGAGTTAGTGGATGAATGGATTGCAGACATATCCAGTACACTATTATTTCTTCTAGGCCCTTCTATTATCAATAATTAGAATAAACAAGCATGAATTTGCTGATGCCACTTAGGGGCAGTCACAACAATGAGATTTGCATAAAAAGAGAAAAGAATAGTCAAAATGTTATATTTGTTTAATTTCCAATAAAGTTTTGGAACTATTTTTCATTAGTGAAATAAAGTCTTCAAACAAGAAGTTTATACACATTTTATAATCAACAAAGGGAAAGTTCATAAATGGCAGCAGTATAAATATGTATTTTTAATTTTTTAATTATGTATTTTTATACAACGTACAAGTAGTGATTTGATATTTGTATATATTGCAAAATTATTAATGCAGTAAGTCTAGCTATGTGTCACCATACATAGTTATATTTCTTCTTGTGATGAGAACTTTTAAGATCTCTCAGCAATTTTCAAATATTCAACAAATTATTATTAACTGTAGTCATCTTGCTACTCATTATAGTCTCATGACTTCTTTTATAACTAGAAGCTTGTATTTTTGACCCCTTTCAGCCATTTTCTCTAACCTTCACCCCATACTGCTAGCAACCACCAATCTGTCCTCTGTGTCTATCAGCTCAGTTTTTTGTTTGTGAAGATTCCACATACGAGTGAGAGAAAGTGGTACTTGTCTTCTCTCTCTGACATATTTACTTCACAAAATGCCTCAACATCCATCAATGTTAAAATGGTAAGACTGGCTTCTTTTTATGGCTGAATAATATTCCATCATGTATGTGTGTGCACACGCATATGTGTGTATAATTTCTTTATCGCTTATCAGTGGACACTCAGGTTTTCAAAATATCTTAGCTATTGTATCTAATACTGCAATGAACGTGGAAGTGCATGTATCTTTTCTAGATAGTGTTTTCTTTGAATAAATACCCAGAAGTGAAATTGCTGGATTATATTTTAACTTTTTTAAAGAAAATGACATACTGTTTTCCATAGTGACAGCACTCGTTACATTCCCAAAACAGTACTTAAGGGTTTCATATTTGCACATCCTTGCCAACACTTGCTATTTCTTGTCTTTGATAATCATCATTTTAACAAGGAGGTGTAGGCCACTCTAACGTCATGATTTTGATTGGCGTTTCCTTGGCGATGTTGAGCACATTTTCATGTATCTGTTGGCCAACTGCATATCTTCTTTGAAAAAATGTCTATACATATCCTCTGCCCATTGTTTAATCAAATCATTTTTATAGTTATATGGGTTATATTTTCTATTTGAAATATTAATCCTTTCTTAGTATATGATATTTTAAGGTGCCTTGATGTTTATTATTATTTTTGTTTATATTGTATTTTTTGACATTATCACTTAATCCCCTTATACTCCCTCTCTGTAATCACTTCTAAAACAGCGTGGATGCCATTGTCCACATCGTGATACCTTTTTCCTTTTTGCTCAATCCCTCCACCCCCTAACTTCTACCTCCCCTTCCCTTAGCTATCATCCTGCTCTCTATCTATGAGTCTGTCTCTATTTTCTTTCTTCAGTTCATTCATTAGATTCCACATATGATTGAAATCATATGGTATTTGTCTTTCTCTGACTGGCTTATTTCACTTAGCATAATGTTCTCCAGGTCCATCAATACTGTTGCAAAGGGTATATCTTAAAATATTTTTTCCCACTTAGTAGGTAGCCTTTCCGTTTGTTGATGGTTTCCTTTGCTGAGTTGTTCCAGTTTGATGTAGTCCCACTTGTTATTTGCTTTTGTTGCCTTTATTTTGGTGTCAGCTCTAACTACTCAAACTCAAGATCAATGTCAAGAAGCTTACGTATTTTTCTAAGAGATTTGTGGTTTCAATCACACATTCAAGTCTCCATTTTGAGTTAATTTTTGTTTGTCATATAAAATAGTGATCCAATTTCTTCCATTTGCATATAGCAGTCCAGTATTCCCAACAAAATTTATCGAAAGGTCTGTTCATTCCTTTTGTACATACTTGGCTCCTATGTTATAAATCAATTGATGATATATGCATTGGGTTTATTTCTGGCCTCTCCATTCTGTTCCATAGATCTATGGGGGGGGGGGTTAATGACAATATCATACTGTTTTAATTACTATTGCTTTGTAATATAGTTCAAAATTAGGAAATGTGATGCCTCCAGCATTGTTCATTATCAAGATGTCCTCTACTATCTGGGCGTTTTGTGATTCTACACAAATTTTAGGATTGTTTATTCTATTTCTGTGAAAAAAGCCCTTGGTATTTAGGAAGGGATTGCACTGAAACTGCACATTCCTTTAAATATTATGGACACTTAAAAAATATTCTGCCAATCAATGAATACAGAATATCTTTCCAATTATTTGTCTTTTTCAATTTCATCAATTTTTAATAGTTTTCAATATACAGGTCTTTCACATCTTTGATTAGTTCATTCAAGGGTATTTTATTCTTTTTGATGCAGTTGTAAATGGTATTATATTCTTAATTTATCTTTCTTATAGTTTATTATTAATATATAAACACAAAGGTTTTTATATATTGATTTTTGTGTCCTGAAACTTTATTGAATTTATTACTTCTAACAGTTTTTGGGTGGAGTCTTTAGGATTCTCTCTCTATAGTATCATGTCATCTACAAATACTCACCATTATAATTCTTCTTTTTCAACTTGAATGTTTTTCATTTCCTTGCTTATCATATTTTGCCATGTATACTGAACTCATGTGGATAATATGCACCCATGTTTTTGGCCCAATCTTTCAGGAAAAAAAACTTTCATTTTAATTTTTAAATTCAATTATTTATGTATTTATATTTAGATACTTGTTTTTGTATTATAAAGGAATTTTAAAGGAGTTACACTTAAACATAAGCATAAATAAAAGAATTAAAAACATTTATATAGATATGGAATTAGTACTACCCATGTATAATGTGCATCCTTATTTTTCCCTCAAAAATTTGGGCAAAAAAGTGCGCATTATACGCGACAAAATATGGTAATTGCTCTGGCTAAGACTTTCAAAACCATATTAAATAAAAATGGCAAGAGTTGGTATTCTTGTTTGTTCCTGAACTTAGATGAAAATCTTTCAGCTTTAACATTTCAGTATGATGTTAGGTGTGGATATGTTATATACGGCCTTTATTATATTGAAGGAAGTTCCCTCCATATTCTCTTTATTGAGAGTTTTTATCATAAATGGATGTAAAACCTTATCCAATGCTTTTTCTGCATTTATTGAGATAATCATGACTCTTATCCTTCCTTTTGTTAATGTGGTGCACCACATTGACTGATTTGCAGATACTGAACTATCCTTGGATCTGTGGAATAAATCCCAGTTGTTCATGGTGTATGATCCTTTTAAAGTATTGTTGAATTTAGTTTGCTAATATTTCATTGAGAATTTTTACATACATGTTCATCAGGGTATTGACATATAATTTTCTTCTTTGTGGTGTTCTTGTCTGGTTTTGGTATTCAGATAATTCTTGCTTTGTAAAATGACTTTGGAAGTGTGTTGTTTTTGTTTTGGGGAACTTTTGAGAAGGATCAATATTAATTCTTTAGAAGTCTCAGAGAATTCATCAGGAAGCCATATGGTCCTAGACTTCATTTTTTGGGGAGGTTTTCATTACTGATTCAGTCTCCATACTAATAATTGTTCTGTTCAGATGTTTATATTCCTTCATGATTCAGTCTTGGTAGGTCATAAGTTACTGGGAACTTTTCCATTTCTTCTAGGTTGTCCAATTTGTTGCCACACTTGTTCATAGTAGTTTCATATGATTATTTCTATTTCTGTTATTTCCTAACTCATTTCTGATTGAGTTTTGTCCCTTTTTTCTTAGTGAGTCTAACTAAATGTTGCCAATTTTGTTTATTTTCTCAAAAAAACACAGTTCTTAGTTTTATCGATATTTTCTATTGTTATTTGAGTGTCAGTTACTATAATTCTTATTTTTATTTCCTTCTTTGTACTAATTTTGGCCTTTTGTCTTCTTTTTCTAGTTCCTTAAGTTGTTAAGAAAAATCTCAAATAGCCTAGTATATTTCTTAATGTAGGCAGTTTTTACTGTGAGCTTCCTCCTTATGCTGTAGTCCATCAGTATTGGAATGTTGTACTTTCATTTTCATCTATTTTAATACATTTTTATTTCCTTTTTGAGTTCTTTTTTGACCCATTGGTTGTTAAGTAGCATGTTGTTTAAGGTCCACATATTTCTGAATTTTCCAGTTTTCTTCTTAAAAATAATTATAAATGTATAAATTATGTTTATAAAAAGATGTTTGATATTATTTCAATCTTCTTAAATTTGATTAAGACTTGTTTTGTGACTCACATATTATCTCTCCTGAATAATTTTCACTTGAGGAGAATGTGTATTCTGCTGCTTTTGTATGGAATGTTCTGCATCTATCCGTTAGATTCATCTGAATATCAGGTGATACTTAAGGCCAATGATCTCTTATTGCTTTTCTGTCCATGTGATCTATTCAATGTTAAAACTGGAGTATTAAAGTTCCCTATTATTGTTGTATGCTCTCTATTTCTCCCTTTAAGCCTGTCAATATTTGCTTTACATATGTAGGTGCTACTATATTGGGTGCATAGATATTTACAATAGTATATTCTCTCATAGAATTCATCCCTTTATTGTTAGGTAATGACTTCCTTTGTCTCTTACCTCAGCCTATGTTTTAAAAGTCTATTTTGTCTATGAAAGTATAGCTTCTCCAGTTTTCTTTCTTTTATTGTGTATGCTATTTTTTCCCCATTCCTTCACCTTAATTGTTTGTCCTTACATCTCAAGTGAGTCTTTTTAGGAAGTGTATGGAAGAGTCTTGTTTCTCCTTTCCATTCACCCACTCTGTCTTTTGATCGGAGAACTTACTTCACTTCCTTTTAAAGCAATTGTTTTGTTTATAATTACTGTCATTTTGTTCATTGTTTTCTGGCTTTTTTTGTTGTTCTCTTGTTTCTTCTTTTCTTGCTCTCTTTTCATTTAATAACTTTACTTAGTGGTATGCTTTGATTCATTTCTATTTTTTTTCTCTGTTATAGGTTTTCTCCTGTAGTTACCATAAACATCACCTATTACAACTTATAACAGTCTATTTGTAAGTTGATAACAACTTAAGTTTGAATACATTCTAAACCTCTACATATTTACTCTCCCTCCCCAATGTTTTATGTTTCTGATGGCACATTTTACATATTTTTATCTTGTTTATACCTTAACTAATCACTGAACAGTTATTTTTACTACTTTTGTCTTTATACTAGCTTCATACTTTGTCAATCCAACACTTTCACCAATTAGATTTATACTTTCATAGGTATTCTTGTTGCTCATTAGCAGCCTTACTTTTCACCTTAAGAAGTCCCTTTAATATTTCTTGTAAGGCCAACTTAGTGGTGATGAACTCCTTTAGTTCTTGCTTGTCAAAAAGCTCTTATATCTCCTTCAATTCTGAATAACTTCGATGGTTAAAGAAGTCTTGGTTGGAGTTTTTCTCTTTTGGTAATTAAAATATATTGTTATAGTCTGTTCTGGTTTGCAAAGTTTCTGCTGAAATAACAATTTTTTGATACATAACAAGTTTTCTCTTGCTGCTTTTAAGATTCTTTAACTTTTGACTTTTTAAATAATAAGGATTCTTGGTGTGGGTCTCTTTTGGGGTTCTCTTTGGAACTCTCTAGGCTTCTGGGATCTGGAGTTTATTTTCATCCCCAGTTTAGGAAAATTTCAGCTATTATTTCTTTGCATACCATTTATGCCTTTCTCTCTCTTCTCCTTCTATGACCCTCTAATGTAAATGTTAGTCTGCCAGAGTTTGTCTCATACATCCTTTAAGCTATTTTCATTTCTTAATTTGTTTTTCTTTCTTTTTCTACTGATTTCCACTGTCCTGTCTTCAGGTTCACTAATTATTTCTGCTTCATCTAGTCCACAGTTTAACCCCTCTACTGCATATTTTAGTTCACTTACGGTTTTTCTCAGTTCTTTGACTTCTATTTTGTACTTTCTTATATTTTTTATCTTTTTGTTAAAGTTCTCACTGTATTCATCCGTTCTTCTAAGTTTGATAAGCATCTTTACGATCATTATTTTGGACTTTTTATTGGGCAAATCACTTATCTCCATTTCATTGAGGATTTTTTTATGAAGTTTTATCTTGTTCTTTTGTTTGGAACATATTAATTTGTTCTCATTCTTTGATTCTCTGTGTTGGTTTTATGAATTAGATATAACAGCTACCTCTCCCAGTATTGAAAGAGTCACCTCATGTTGGAGAAAAATCTTATCATTCAAACCTGTCCTCGTTCTTAGGTGACTCTCAAACTTTTGTGATTGTCCAACTCCTAGTAGTTGAGGATGTTCCAAGACCTAACAGTGTCCCAAAGAGGAGCATCTCAGTCAGCACTTAGGATTGGGCTGATTGAAAGCTAGAACTTTAGGCAATGGCTTTTAAAGTATGCAAATATATACAGTCCTGTTGGACAGGAAACATAAGCCCTGCTGGCCATGAGAGCCAGTTGAGCTGGGTGGCATTCACAAAAATTGGGGTGCCAGAGGAGGATGAGCTCCTTTCTTCGAGTTACCAGCAATTTGGAGCTAGGCAGAAGAGCACAAAGATGGTGGCCTCTGTCCCCAAAGAGTACCCCAAAAGGCCTTACATGTGCATTAAATTAGATACCCTTCAGCACAGTGCTTTAAGATAAACAAATAAGCCTCTTTTTCACAAATGCTGGGTGCTACTCAGTTGGTTACCTCTGTGCAGATCAGTGGGTAAGGTGAGTCCACATTTTCAAGCCCTTTAAAAGCTGTGTCTCAGTTTGCTCTAGCCTTATGGGTCTAAAGGACAGAAGCCCATTGGTTTTCAAAGCCAGATGTTTGGGAGCTCATCTCTGAGGTGCAGCTCTTAAAAGCCGGGGTGCCTGATGTGATGTCCAAACCCTTTACTCCTTAAGGAGGAGCTCTAGGTTTTATCCCCTCTCTCCTGAGTGAGGGATGCTGTGCCAAGGGTGTGGATTATGGCAAGTCTGTGTCTCAGCCCTTCCACCTGCTTCCATGTGGGTGTTTCCTCATTTCCCTGATGTGTAGGAGTCAACTAGCTCTTAGGATTTTTCAGAGGAAAGTGTGTCATATGCAGTCGTAGGTTTGTTGTTCATGGGGGAAGGTGAATGCAGGAACTTCCTATGTCACCCTCTTGACCTGGAACCCTATTAATAAAGATAATTTTTAAAAATTTAAAAAAATTTCCAGAGTGCTTTATAAATGTCTCTTGTACACGTATTGCCTGATATGTAGGCAATTAGTAAAATAATTTTCTTTACATATAAAATCTAAGGATAAACTAAAATAATATTTCCACTGAAGTCATTTTAACCTCACAACTAAACTATGAGGTCTCTAAATGCTAGCATAGATAGGTCCATGGAGATCATTAGTATAACTTCCATATGTCCCCTCACAAACTGTCCTCCATCCCTGACTTTACATTCTTACTGATATTTTGTCTTTAGTTTTCTGATGGTTAAAAGCCCTGATACTCACTAGATGATCCTTGTATTGGTCTGTTAGGAACAACACCTTGTCTAACTGACTCTCACTCCTCTGTGAGAAAGATGAGCACATTGGAAAACTGTCATATAGTTATTCTAGGGATTCAAACAATGCTTGTATCTTCTAGATCTTATCAATATTATATCTGAATATAAATTAATGTAGCTTCTATCAATAGTCATTCTGGCATATTCAAACTTCCAATCTCAAAGCGGTCTCACAAAAATGATTATGTAACTGACCTATATGGAGTTTTTCTTTCTTTGAGAATTATAACTAGAGTGAACATAAATTTTTTTAGCCCAAACAGAATACTTTTTAGAGTGAATGAGGAAATTTAGTAAGTATTTTGGGATGGAAAAATTATGAACTGGTAATGTCCCAGGTAAATATATGGTCATCTTAGTTATAATGGTCAATCTGAACATCCTTACAGAAACTTGTCAGCTTTGTGATTTATGTTGATTAATCTATAATGAAAAGAGAACCCTAAATACTGTTAGAAGAATTTCCTGGGACTGAGAGATGTGAAAGAAGCTGACAGCCCCATCATTACGTGAAGAGTTTATTAAGGGAACTTAACTAGGAGGCACATCTTGAGCAGCAGGATGACGTAGCATTCTCTGTACCATGTGGCAGGTCCCAGGGGGTGGAATGGGACAGGGGAGGATGGATAGGGACATTGGGGTGTGACCCACCCCAGATAAGGGTAAAGCACCTTCTATACTTGCCAGGCAGAACAAGGCCCTGTTCTGGGAGCCAGGACCTCCGGGGCGCAGGGGAGGGTTTGGGCAGTCTCTAGGGGATTAGGAGAAGCGATCTCTGTTCTGACCCAGATCCTAGCGGCAGTCAGACAGCAGCCATGTCATAGAACAGCTCCTCCCCCATGATCTAATTACTTATTATTATTTATTATGATAATGATTCTATAGGAAGTTATAGGACCATATAAAAATTCTACTTATAAGCTAGTAAAATTATTCAAAATCACAGAGTAAAATATCTTAGAGTTCATGTAGCATAACATTTTTATTTTTTAAGATACAAAAATTAGGATGTATAAAGGCATAATAAATTGCCTAGTGCTATGCAGTCAATTAATTGCAGAGCAAGAGATATAGTCTAGGTGTCCTAGGTCTCACATCAAATTTGTGAGCATACTACTTCAATTCCTTTCTATGTGCTGCTTTCCTTTAAAAATGATATTTAGGACAACAGCCATAGAGTAGGATCGAGGAGCTTGTAGCATACCAACATTCCCATTGAGAACCACCAGAAAAACCACACAAAGTACTTTTTAAAAATCTGTTAAAGGTATTAGAGAGCTTCTGAAGCAACCTGGACAAGAAGAGTAAAGTGGAAAACAACAACACCACCAAAACAACTAGGACAGAGAGGGGAAACTGAACTGAAAAGATGAGCTTACCTTCTATAGTCATTTTGCTTTGGAGGCATTTTTTGTTCTAGGCATAAAATTAAAACTTGAGAATCCAGGTTTTCTGTGAATAGCGAGCTGCTGATGCATCACAGAGAAACCAGTAGTCTTTACGAGACTGGAGAGACAAAATTGGAAACCTGAGGGCTAAGGCCAGAATGTGAAGGAAGGACAAAAAAGTGGGACTGATACAGAGCTGACTATACCTTTAAGATATTTGCTGAACTCTGGAGCTGCAAGGAACGGAAGCACATGAAGCTAAGCAGAACATCTATAAAAAAACAGGGAGGAATTTTTTACAGTTTCGCCTTACTACAAAAAAAAAAGTGTTGCGTTCAGGACAAGCCCCCTTCCAGGGGAAAAAGTAGGGGGTGGTCTTGGGGAACATACCATTTCCCAAAATGGAAACCATGAGGTCTATACCCTAAGAGCAGGGTGAGCTAGCAGAGGAGGCTGCGCTTCACTGAACCTGCTTTCTGTTTTCGCTCAGCCCAGGGCCTGACTGCATGAAGGCGAGAGGCCTCAGCTCGAGCTGCGGAGTAGATGAAAGAGTGACCTTCTCGAAGGGAAGACAGTGTCAGCTGGAATGCCTACGATTTTTTACATAGACACATTATCTATTGTTCAGTCAGAATAATTAGTCATGCCAAGAGGGAGGGCCATACGACCCTTCCCACCCCCAAAGAAACAAGTTTTTAAAAAGGCAAGACAGACAGGTGATCCAAATATTTGTATTAGCAAAGACAAAACTAAACTAACAGTATGTTAACAATATAGTAAAAGATGGATAAAATAGAGGAAACGTGGAGAATTGTACATGAACATCAGAACTATGAAATATAATCAAATGGAAGTTCTGGAGTTGAAGCTATAACTGAAAGTGGGAACTCCATAGATAGGTCTACAGGCAGGTAAAATGCAGAAGTTGAGGTTGGTGACTTGGTGCAGATACACAGAAAATAAAGCAAAAAGAGATAATAATGAAACAAAGGCCATAAGAGAGACATAGGACGCTGGAAAAGTATGTGATATAATATAGCATCCCAGTAGAATGATAGAATGTGGCATATACAGTATTTGAAAAATAAAAGTGGCTAAGACATTTTTAATTATTTAAAAATAATGTCTATTAACTTTTAACATCAGTCTGTATGTATGTTAGAAATAGCAACAGAGCACAAAGAGCGTTAAACTAACCACCCTGGCAGCTCTCAGGACTATGACAACCTCCCTCCTGAAGTCCCTTGTCCTTCACAGGAGGACTTTTCATCAGACGACCTCTGCCTGAGGGAGGTCAGGCAGACCAGTCCCTGTTCCATACCGCCTACCTCTGGACCCACACGCGTAACGCATGTATCCAGTGGTCTGATTTTAGAGTAGAAGCTCTCTCTCAGGCTACTTAAAATCTTCACTATCAAAGTCACGTATGTGAGTTAAAGCACTGTGTCTAAAGGCCTTTGTTTAGAAAGCAACAACAGCAACAAAATAGTCTTTTCGAATCCCAAAAATATCTTAACTCATTTGACAGGTGTGAGTCTGGACTCACTCACTGTCCACACTTCTCCACTCCGCCCTGTCCTAGAGGATTCCAGCCACCGGCTCCTCCAGCAGAAGTCTCCAAAGTACGATGCCAACCACAGGGGCCTGAGTTTCCCCAATGCTTCAGGCACAGTCTGCATTACACTAGGTCCATGACTTCACACACTTTTTTCCCCTCTGTGTATAAAGCCCACCCTAGCCATATCTACCTGCCAAGACCCATTATACTTCAAGAATTTATCTCAATTACCACCCTTTTTCATGAAGTGCTTTCTTATCTCGTCGCCTAAATGTAATTTCCCCTTCTTCATGCTCCTTGAGAAGAAGTATGATGAGTCATAAAAACATGATCTCTGCAATCACATAGAATTTAATTTGAACGATGGCTTTGACATTGACAAGCTGTGTGACTGAGTTAAATGCCATGGTAACCAAAGCAAAGTGCACCTAGGAGGAGAACCAACATGTCCTTGGGAGGGGACAAAGGTGAAGGAAGTTTTCCTGGAGGAAGTGACATTTAGATAGAATTATGGATCACATGGGGCCATTAAAGAAAGGCGAGATGGAGGGGATATTCATCCATAAGTTGATTCTCTAGTAAATGTTTAAGATGTGATTACTATATAGAAAGCAAGTGAACCCAGTGACCTAGAATAAGGGAAATGGTTTCATGTGCAAGAAACCATTTAAACTTTTAAGAAGGTTTGATGGTAATAAAGGAGAAAAGCATGTGTGTGATTTTTTTTGTGGGGTACTGGGGGGCATGGAATAAATGCCACACAAGCAGCTCAGACAAGGACTCGAAAAACTCAAAAACAGGAGGTCTCATTTCTGTCTGGTGCAATTAACAAAAGCATGATAAAAATTGTCATTTGAGCTGAGAATTGGAATAAGAATAAATGAACTGTGTAGTTATTTTAAGAGGATTAACTAGATAATAGAAAACAAGATGAATAGGAGAGAAAAGAAAAAACAAGTAGATATTTACTGTGATAGTTAGAGACAAGATTTTGAAACTGACCTTGTCTGCATTGCTATAACCAGAGCTCGGAGAGACTTACATACAATGTAGGAGGTAGGATCTTAAAAAATACCATATTTTACCATGTATAATACGCACTTTTTTCCCCAAATATTTGAGGGAAAAATAAGGATGCACATTCTACATGGGTATAATGATTACACACCATGGCTATAATAATGGGCATAGTAATCCCATGTACAATGCTCACAAAAATGTGGGTGCTCATTGCGTGTATAACACGGCAAAATATGGGTAACATCCTCATCAAGCTACAGGAAAACATAAGGATTAATGTACGGATTTTACTTCTACCATCTACCCCTTTCAACAATACATTCTGCATCCTCTGTCCAGCTGGCTGACCCCACAGACTGCAGCAGCAAAGGGCTCCCTAGCCCTCTGACTTCTAGCTGGGCTCAACCGGTGGGAGATGCCCGCAAAAGAACATGTTTGGGGTATTTGTTCCCTGCCCCCTCTCTGCTTGGGTACCATGCCTCCAGATGGAGCTGTCTTCCTCTGCGACTCCCGCCCTCTCTGAGCACCAAGAACACTGTTTTCCCACTTGCTCCTTCATCCTTCGGGGTGTCCAGGGTTTCTTCTGCTGCTGGTTTCTGAGTGCCTGCCATTCTCTGTTTCCTGGACCCTGCCCACATCTCTGTCAAGGATCTTTCATAAAATTTTGTTTAAAAATTCTGGGGAATGTCCTGCTTTGTTTTGAGAATCTGGTTTACATAGTGAAAGAGTGATAGATAAACTAAAGGACTATAAACATTTTGAGTTATAGAAAACAACAAAATTTATTTTTAAACTTAGCAGTATTTTTTTTTTTTTTTGAGGACAAAACCTCGCAGCAGGTATCTTGGCCAACTCTTACTTTTCATTATAGAGACTACACCTGCCTGGGACTGGAGGACACAAGCCGAAGAGAGTAGACGTCAAGGGCGCGGAAGAGGCAGGTGGGAAGAGAAAGGAATAGGCATCCAAAGTACACTTTTGCTTACTTCATATTTTAATTCAGTGCCAGTTTGGCCCTGCACTTGAGTTGCTGATCTTAGGAGAGACAGAGAGAAAATCAGAAAAACCTGGGCAGAGTGCTGTGCTAGTGACTGTGAGACACACTGGGGATGCTATGCTAGGTCATGTGCAAAGCTGAAGATTCTATTTGATGGAACAACACACACTCCCTCATACTTTCATTTGTTCTTATGCAATTTATAGGACCCATAGTTTTGTGCTGACTGGTAGTCATTGAACAATTAGGTAAGAACTCAGTAATTCCATCAGGTTTCCACGGGAGACCTATTTTAGCTTGTTACATAACCTTGTCGTGACTTTCCTGCTCACGGCAGCTTGAAAAAACCTGGTGGCAGGTTTTTGTCTCTATTTACATTTATCTACATCCTACACTCTGTGGCAACTTCCTGAACTTGGGAAACCTTTTTAGTAATTCAGACTATGATTAGCAAAGGCCCAGGGTCCCAGTTCGGTTCCTGTCACAGAGAGAGGTCACTTCAGACCGGAGACCATCTGGGAAACCTAGAAACTCCTGGTGGGAAAATGTGCAGACTCCCAAGAAACACTGGAATAAGACTCTAGCCTCTAGAATCTTCTGGGCATTGGGCAAATCCCTACTCAAAGCCCCTCCAGTACAAACCTGAAGCTCTCAGGGCATCACATGCTCCCAGAAGTCTTCGGAGCTATCTCTGGACTCAGAATGTAGCTCTGGGAACAAAACTTGTCCTGAAGTGACTGAATAAACAGCACTCATGTGTCATCCCACATCTCCGGTCTGCTTTAAAGCAGGGACGGACAAGCCGCCCTTGCTGTACACTCTCTAGTGGCTCTGTGTGTGCATTTCTTTTTTCATGATCAGCATGGATTTGATCAAATCTGAAAACCCTACATAATGCATGCCAAGCACATTCAGATTCATTTGCATGTAAATCATCACAGATGACGCTTTATAAAGATTTCTAAGATGCCTCTTAATAAGCATTTTCAAGCCTCTTTTATTTTTCTATAAACAGTCTCTTTAATCTCAAGCTCTGGAAGGGTTGCATTTGGTTTGAAATGGCAAGCCCAGGAATTTTGAGCAAATTCTGACAGGTCTGAATTCTCCCAGTCCTACTTTTCATCCATCAGAGATCGACTCAGAATCTCTCAACCAGACGGATGAAGAGTCCCAGCTGTCAACTCCCATCTCCCACCGGTACTTTATACTCATTGGCTTTAAAAACAAGAGTGTTTTCGTGTTTTAAATGCTCATTTACAAACTGTTTCTCATCTCTTGAGTCTCTGCAATGTTCCCTCTGAGGCCTCCATGCTCCCAGGGGAATTTTCCCTGCTTTAGGAATAAATAGGAAGGAGGGGTGAAAGTGGAACCCTCTTCTGATGAGCTGTCCCAGCTGACAGGCCTTTCCCCTCGGACCCATCCACTGAGATCAATGAACATTTCACAGGCTTAACCAGTTATCTTCCCGAAAAACAAAGCAGTTATGTATCCACACAAAGAGAGATGCAACACTGAAAATGCTTCCCACACGTTTTAAGTAGGAAAGAAATGTGAGTTTCCTACCTTTGGCGACCCCATTGAATACCCTTCTCCTCCCGTTCAATTTCTCTCTAAACCAGGCATTCATTTTGCTATTGTTTCCTTGTAATTTTTCTAAATTTTTTTTCACTAACCTTCTCTTAAGCAATTTCTCGGTTGGTCCTGTATACTTTTCTCTGCACACACATATTTTTCACAAACACAGATCAACAAATGCGCAGTTGGAAAATTTGCTCTTCAGTAACATAGATTCTAGTGCCTTGTGGAAATATCTAAATTCAGGCATATACAAAACTTGGCTCAGTTTTTGTAGGATCACTGTTACCCCGACCTCTGTGGTGTATATTCTGCCATGGGGCCCACAAATATATATTGAATGAGAGGATGCAGTGATTAAAATGTACCATTGTCTGATTACTGAGGTATACTTTAAATACCAGAAGAAATATATTCTGCTCAGGTCTCTGATTTGCTAAAACACAAACAATAATGATTATATCAGTAAAATAATAGTAATTCTTATTATAATAATTATTATGATTATAATGTAACTAATACTTAGTGGTCCACAAAGTTCTTTTAATTTTTATTGAATTTGTTGGGGTGACATTGGTTAATAAAATTAAATAGGTTTCAGGTGTACAGTTCTATAATACATCATGTGTATATTGTACTGTGCTCACCACCCAAAGTCAGGTCCCCTTCCTTCACTATTTATCCTCCCTTCTACTCCTTCCACCCACCTTCCCCTCTGGTAATTGCCGAACTGTTGTCTATGTCTATCAGTTTTTATTTCTTCTTTGCTAAATCCCTTCACCTTCTCACCCAGGTCCCCAACTCTCTCCCTGGACTAAAAGCTGTCAGTCTGTTGTATTTATGAGTTTGTTTCTATTTTGTTTGTTAGTTTCATTCATTAGATTCCACATATAAGTGAAATCGAATGGCACTTGTCTTTCTCTGACTGGCTTATTTCATTTAGAATAATATTCTCAGGTCTATCCATGCTGTCACAAAGGGTAAGATTTCCGTTTTTTATGGCTCAGTCATAATCCACTGTGTAAAGGTCCCACAGCTTTTTTATCTATTTATCTATTGATGGACACAAAGTCCTTACATATACGATCTATTTTCACATACAACATCGTTTTTTATCTTGAGACGCTGGTTCAGTTTATTTGCAAGCTATATTATCCCAATGTTAAAGGTATCCAGTTATCTTTTGTTACCATTTCCACATGTCATTGTGGAATTATTTCCTCCCCAACCTCTGACGCTAAAACAGAAGACAGTTGATTGGTTTTATTAATTTACTACACTTTATGGTATGTGACAAAATACGTATCAAATGTTTTGCCTCGGCACTATTTTATTGGTTGGAATACAGGTAACGCTGCTGAAATAGAGGGTGGAGCAGACAAGCTAGAAGCCTATTTCCCTCCCGTGAGAGAGTTAGAGTCCACAGCTAGAGGCTTCTCTCCTTCTTTCTCTCCAGGGTGTTCAGTGTCCATGCTGAGGGCTCTTCTCTGCCGCCTCACTACGTGGCTGGCGTCTCAGCTCCAGGCATCTGCTTCAGCTCTTGGCATTTCCCAGCCAGGGAGGAGGCAAGGAGAGAGAGGGAAATGCATGTGGGATAGTTTTTAAGGACAAATCCTTAAAAGTTCACTTCCTATCACACCCACTGCAAGAGCTTAGTCACTGAGTCACTCCTCACCTGCAGAGAGGTTGGGGCATGCCCTGCTGAAACTCAGGGATAGCTTGATGGGAAGGTTCTATTATTAAAATGAAGAAGAAACAAATGGACAAAGAAAATTAGCAGTGTTTGCCACAATCTGGCCAAACTGTCTCTGTATACTGGGTATACGTGTCCTTCTCTGGGAGTCAGGATACGTAGAGGAGGATCTTAAAGAGAAATTATCCTGAGAGGAAGCCAAGGGCAAAACTTTATCTCATAGCATTCTTCCAGTGTTAGATTTCACTCACATGTGGAATATAAAACAGAAATTTACAGACACAGACAATAGCGTGGAGGTTACAAGACAGAAGGGGTGGGAGTAGCAAAGGGTAAAGGGGGCCAAATATATGGTAACAGAAAATGATTTGATTTTGGGTGGTGGAAACACAATGAGATGTACAGATTAAGTATCATAGAAATATACACTTGAATCCTATATGATCCTATTAATCACTGTCACCCCAGTGAATTTAATAAAGAGAAAGAACAGTGGTGAGGAAAACATGGACTTGGCCAGTGGCACATCTGTTCCATCTCAGCCCCTGTGTACATAGATCTAAATCTTCAGGAGAGAGAAAGATAACATTCTTCTACAAGAAACATTTTTTCACCCAAAGTCTGTAAGACCTGATGGGAGGAAAAGCAGCGCTGAATCAGCTGGGTTCAATCTCCCCGGGTGTCTGGAAGAGGCAGTTCCAGTGGTAACACTCGCCTGAGCAGTGCTAGGGCCGTGCAGGTGGCACCGGGGTAGTGCTGCTAGGTTGGAGCTGGCATCAGCTGGCATGGGGGCGGGAGGTCAGGAGAGGACAGTAGAAGGAGGTAACTCAACGGAAGGCATCAGTGGCAGTGACAAGTCACTATGAGCTCAGCCCCAGTTCTCAGAACTGTTCTGTTGGAAGGAGGTTAATTAGGAGGGCCTCTTAGGAAAGACGGTTGACCCTCAGCTCTGAATAAGAATACAAAGTTAGTGTGATACTATTGAGAAAATCCACGTTATTTTTTTTCATATAAAAACAGTAAAACACATTCCCTCCTTTACCTTCCTCCTGCCAGAAATGTTGGCATATAGTGTTGCTTCAGTTTATCTTATGCCTAGGTGTTTAGTTCTAAAAATTCACCAGTCTACAGTGATTGGGTACAGAAAAATTAAGTAGCATTTACTCAAATGACTATTTTCATCATTTATTGAGCAACATACAAAGTAATGCAAAGGGAAAAATCCTCAAATACATTCATCAGCAGTTTCTTCATAAATTACAAATATAGCACTTAGAAAAGCCCCTTTTCTAAGATTATTACAAAAGCCAAATAAGACAAAAGCCACTTCTCTTTTCATATAAAAAACCAGCAATTTCTGTCCCTCGATACACAGTAACTCTATCTTCAAAGTGACAAAAGATGCATCTTTATGTAAATGATTCAAACTGCATGTAGTATAGACTTCCACATAAGAGTCAAATTAAAATTCATTCCATGTGTTCTGAAATACAGTATTCTACCAGATGAGTTTGGGTGGATGCAGAACAGTTCAGCACATTTGATTTTCCATTGACTTGATGTTTATGTTGGGTGTTCAATTGTTTTAAAGCATGACTAAAGAGTGTAAAAATGCTGTAGGAATTCATGGCTCCAAAAGAATTCTCTGCTAGGCTGAATCCCCTGAGTTACATCTATTTGTATTTTCTAGACCCATTATTTTATTCCAAACCTTTTTGAGTGTTTGGGGAGTGCAGTGATTGAGGAAAGTGGTCATCACAAATGACAATTTTCTATTTAAAAACCTTTCAGCAAAGAAGCTGCTTACTCTCTCATAAAGGTACAGGATTCCTCAAAAATTTCAAGAGAAACAAAGTAAAGAAGAAAGGGTAATTTTCTATAGGGCCATGAAATGTCGCAAGGATATATTAGTTGACTTTCATATTTTTATCTCTCTCCCTTAAAGCCAAAGAAAACTTCTAAATCTTGACAATGCACAGGGTGGGGGGCACAGGGGTGTAAGTAAGCTTGGCAATGTGGAGTAGATTCTTAGAAGTAATTGGCTTTAGTTATGATTTAACTCTAAAGGAAAATGCTGCAGGAGACTCAAGTTTTATTGCCAATTTTTTTATTATTTTTATTTAGTATTGGCTTTACCCTTAAAGTGTTTAGCCTCTTTCACTTGCCACGATCTTCCCCAGCAAGCAGTTGAACACGGCTGATCACGTGGTCAGCCTTGGACAAGACAAAGTATTAGCTTAGATTTTCTGTCTCCTTTCCTCTCCACTGCCTGCTAAGACTGAGGTTCTCACATTATAATTTCAAGATTTCTCCCTTTTTCCCTTTTTTATGCTGGCAAAACCTGCTTTTCACTTGTATTAAAACTGTCAAAACTGCCCAAAGGGAAAAAGTATATGTTTTCCCTTTGGTACTGAAAAGAGTGAAGAAGCATATTTTGGCAGTTTGAGTGTAGGTGTGAAATTTTTCGTGCCGCTCTACTAGGGAGGTACACAAGTCTGGCCCTGTCGGAGCATCTGATATTTCATGGATGGCATTTTCTCTAAAAGGTATGGCCTAGGGCTAAATTAAAAGATGGGGATTTAGACTAGAAATGATAGCATTCCGTTGAAACAATTGTCAATTATGTGCAAGATGCTGTTGCATATTTAGAAAACAAATGATACCCCTTTAAATTTTCCCCATGGCAAGTTTTATTGTAAAATAAAGATTTGGAGTTATATATCAGAAATGCATTTTAGCTTATAGAACCCACACCATAACAATGCAAAATATATTAGACTGTGAGTTATTGATTTTACATGAAAGCATATCAGTTAGTGAAATGCAGGACCCGATAAAACATCACCATGGCTGGGTAAGAAATATCTGGCACAATTCATTTTTATATTTAAACCAATTGTTGGCTTCATTGTACTTTAAAAGGTATGGTATATATTCCTAGAATTTTATTTTTAATTCCATCAAATTACATCAATTTCATATCCCATATTAAACAATAGTATTAGTGTTAGTACAGCTTGATGTGGCTACCATGTAAAATAAAGGAGAGCTCAATTCTCCAATTTTTTTCCCCAAGGATTTCGCTGCCCAAACACAAATATAAATATTGATTTTTATTTTACGTGCAGTTTATAGGCTGGTCCATTGCTGAAATTACTTCACAATTTGTTTAATAGCAAGGAAATTTATTTAAATAAAGTGTTTATCACCCATCCTCCGATTCCATTAGTGTTAGAATAGTAGGTTAATTAATCAGATTCAAAGAAAAGAGAATTATAATTTTTAAATCAAATAGGATTCATATAGCCAATCCCTCACACTTAGTTATCAAGGCTGCCGCAGTAAAATTCAGTCTTATTTTAGTGTGTTTTGTATACCTATAAACTCATGATGCATACAAGGACTACTTATTTCTATTCTTGTTAGAAGGTACTCAAGAAATGTTTTAGAATCACAATCTCTTTTCAGTTCTTGCATATTTGGGGATTTTGAATCTTCTTCTTAGATTTTATGTGTCCATAAGTTTTATTTTTATTGTAAAATCAATTTTTGAAATATGGGGAACCTTTTCTAATGGAGGAATCTCCCTTAATATATCACTCAATCTGATATTTTTTTCAGAAAAAACAATTATATTTTTGTAACCACTCATATTTTAGAAGTGATTCTTATGAAAAAATAAAATCCTTTTCCCCATGATTTTCACTTAAATTGATTCCATCTCTGGAGCAATATTGAGTAAATCTACTCCTTATGATTATAAATTAGATACTTATGAATACACATCCTACTTTCTCTTGGTCTTCATTTCTGTATTTTAAAGCCCTCCGTTTAAAACCCTCTGTGTCTTAAGTCTGTTGGCCTCAAGTGCGTAATCTCTTACCTGGGACTTCCATTAACTCTTTCCTGACCATTTTGAATTTTATCTCAATTTCCATGTTTCCACCTTACTAACTTCTCTCCCTTACAAAGTTCTCTATTGTTGGGTTATGTTTCTATAAGGAATTTAAAATATTTCTTCTGACCAAGAAACAAGAGAAAATTATGGCAAAGAATTTTGACATTTGCCTAAATCACAGTTTGGGTGCCCAAAACACCGCGCACACAGACCCTCTCCTCGCCGTGCATCTCCGCATCACGCGCGCAGCCACGGAGCCTGCGGCCGGAGCACCGGCTCGGACTCTTCAAATGCTCCAAATAGCTGCACATCACTACAGATTATGGCTGCTTGGATTTAGGGAACATTTCCTGTCCAGGGAAACATTCCAATGGGATAGATTAATCTATGTAAACCACATACCTCAGCTGAAATTGCTGTTAGGCATTTTAAATTGCCAGTTCTGTCTCCTTTCTGCACAAAAATGCACATTTCCTTCTATAATAAAGATATTTTATAATAGCAATAAGGCAACTCCAGGGTGTATGGTTATCACAAGATAATCACACCCTGGAGGGATTGCAGACACTTGGCTGTGCCTCATAACACCCCATGTGTGTGTTTATCTCATGATAACCACACTCGCTTTTGTATCTTATTGCCTAATTATCCTCTTCTGATGCAAAATACTAATTTTTTGTCTGAAACAATATGTGCAAGGATGCATTGTTAACAGTCACAGGAAGACACTGACAAACAATACTGCTGTTACTCTGTATTCACTCCCCATAAGGAAACTGATACAGAGTGATAGGTGAACATTCCAGTCCATTTTTAATGAGCTGCTTCTTGGGGACTGCGGTTCTACCCGTTAATGCTATAAGATAAATTGCCCAGACATTTTTTCTCTCTTTTAGACACAAGATTTCTCAATTATAACTGAAAACTAGAGAATAAGCAGGAATTTCAAACCTGAAAAAATACAGACACTAACTTCATGTACTACCAAAATGTTAATGGTAGAGAATGCTTTTGATTTATTGAGTCATCTGATAAGCATATCTTCATGCTGCTTAGTCATACCTCTGTATATGTACCAACAGTCAACCTTTCAAGCTGAAAATATATATCAAGTTTTGTATCTTACTGTAGTGTGATTCATACAAACCCATCCATCTTGATTCATTTTACTAACTTTTATAAAGAAAAATTATTGCCTACATAATTATCCCAATTCTACATAGTAATATGTATTATTTTATATAACATTATTATACAACAATTTAAAGCCAATAGTGGTTACGTGTACAGATTTCCTATGAATCTGACCTCAGAAATGAACACTTGCAAGTTTTATTTTCTAAAATGTTACTTGTAGATCCTTGAGAATATTTAAGATCCTGCAAAGGATGTTAAGGACCATCTTGTATTTCATTACTTCAGTAAAATTATTCCAAGAAGGAAATCTAGTTTTTCAGGACTTCTACAAAAAGTCAATGATATATTCTTAAGAGTTTACTCCATACCCTTTGTGTGTGCCCGCACACGTGTGTGTACACACACCACCTGTGTTTTTATAAATACTCCTTCCAAGCTTGTTTCCACAGACCGCAGCCATTACTCTCAAGGCCGCTCTGTATATTTTCTTAGCCGTACAAACTTGATTTCCTCTTCCTGGGCTCTGACTCCGTAAATACCGCTGGGTCAGAACTGCTTCCACTCAATAAACCCGCTCTTTCTGAGCTGCCTGGTTACAGGCTGCAAGACACACTATTGCTCTGTCCCTGGGGCCCTGTTCCAAGGGCGCGTGTTTGAGCTTTGATTTTAGGGCTGGATTATCCATCTGCATTTACTGGCAAAGGCTGCACTAAATCTCAATCTATACATGACAGGCAGATATAGCAACAATTCTTAGTGATTTGAAGGCAGCGTTAGATTTTTGTAAGGAGCAAAGGGCAGGGAAAAAAAGATACTTTAGAAGTTGCTACTCCATTAACAAAGGAAAAGTGGAATGTATACTGAACTGTTAATTATTCACCAGCTGGTAATTCATGGGAAATACTATTTTATTGTTTTTAGACACAGAATATTTTCTTAGAACTGAAAAGCCCTTTTGAGCTCACCTATTCCAGTCACCTCTTTATGCAGCCAAGAAAATTTGACAATGCCATCTATTCTATTTACTTGTCTTTCACTAAGAATTGGAAAGGAAGATCTTTTAAATCAATGTACCTAATTACCTACACCAGAGATGGCATGAGCCTGAAATTAAGTGAATTAAGCTAAAGCAGACCTTTTCAGATCAGCACTGCCTGAGATGCTCTCCTCCCTTAGCATCCACTCGGGGAAACAGAAAGAGCAGAGCAGCCTGAGTAGGTGAAAATACGGAACAACGTTTCAAAGTTTTGAATACCTTGCATTTTCATTTGACTTTGTGAATGTATTTTTAAGAGGTATTTGGAGAAGTTTCTTAGAGTTTACTAGATAACAGGCAGCTATTGTGAAGGTTCTCACTACAGGAAGACACCTGGATCCTGGATAAACTATCACTGATATGCTTTACTCGATTTCTGAAATCACACAAAAAAAGGGAAAGTATTTTAGAAAGACTAAATACCTACATAAATAAAAAGAAACAATGAGTGAATGTAGAACAAGAGTTTCAGGATATAAGGAAATAGGGATGTAAATGCTGCCCTTGGGATAAGTGCTAATACTAGTCCCGGGATGAGGAAACTATGCCTTAGGCCCAGGCTTTCTTATGGCAATTCGATTTAGTAAAATATTAATGACAAAAAGATACATTTTAAAAGTATGCATTGAAAACTAAAGAAGAAAACAAAATAGAATTTGGAGGAAAAAAAACAGAATTGAATGTAATTAAAATACCAAACAAAATATCTAGAATGCAGCAAAAGTGATAATTGGAAAAACACTTATAATCCTAAATTATTACATTAAAAAGAATTGCTGAAATAAACAACCTAACATGTAATATAAGAAACTAGGTAAAGAACAATAAACTTAAATATAGTGGCTAGACCTAAAACAATAGAAAACCAGAAGCAATAATAAAATTTCAAAATTAATAAAAAAGAAAACCAAAATACAAAAAAAGTGGTTCTTTGAAGAGAACCCTCAAGTAAAATCAATTTTTTAAAAAAGAAAAAAAAACAAGGATGATGATGTATAAATAGTATTAGGAAAAAACCTGGCAAATATTTGTATACTGGCTAGAATTAAATGCAACTAAGAATTGTGAATCTCAATAATAAATTTAAAATTAGAAAAATAGCCACATTTCTAGAGAAATATAACGGTATAAATGACTTGAAAAGATACTTAAAAACTGTATACTCTACATTCATTAAAGTATTTGAAAAGCAGGACCAGACAGTTTACCAGAAAATCCTACCAATCATTCAAGGAACACGCCACTTCAATCTAGTTTAAACCTTCTAGAAGACATGAAAATAGGGGGTACCACAAGTCATGCTGTCTGATTAGTGTAACTCTGAAATCAAAATCAGAAAGAGGTGTACAGGGTAGGAAAGTCAAAGCCCATTTAATTCATGAATTTACATTAAAAATTCCTCAAAAATATAACAATGCAAGAAAGAATATATGTCTACTTACATTTATTATAGGAATTCAAGGGTGATTTAATGCTAATAAGTATATGACTATAATCTACCATATAGACAGATTAAAAGAGAAAATCTGAATAATTTTCTA